>APFE030733112.1:111397-129168 GCA_000404065.3 Pinus taeda | reverse complement strand
TGAGTTTCAAGAATTTTAATAGAAAATGATTGAGCCACAGATCCGATCATAGGGATGATTTGACTTTTGTTCTAGGAAAAGTCTAAGATTACAGACAACACATCAGGGTTCTAATGGCCAAGGGAAGTTCTGATCATAAAAACATCAAATCATCAATAAAGAGGATGGGAGGGATGGTCTACATGAGCAAAAGGCCATATCCTTGCACAACCATCCGATTTATAATGTTGAACACCTACTATGTAAATAAGGATCTCCAAATAGTGTAAACCATGGTGTATTAAATTAAAAATCTTTAAAGCATTGTCAAGGGAAATTTTCTTGCGCAACCTTAGCTTCCCAAGCGCTGAAATGCAAGGTTGATGAGCCATCCTTCGAGCCATGGTGTGAGTATTTCCACACAATCACTAGGGAACAGAGGCATGGATGTATAGAGGTGGAGAGAACCGATTGTTTAGGACTCTTTTCTCATAGAAAGGTTTGTTGGATGTGTCATTGTTGGGTGCAGGAATTACACTTAAGCAAGCTCCTTCATCACTTAATTGTCAACCTGGGGGTTTCGTAAACTTAGAGACAAAGCACAGGTAATGCCAGAAGTGGTATGGACTTTTCCTATTTCTATTCCTACTTCACAACTAAAACTTTGCGAAACTACACTGAAAAATCTCAAGGGAAATTAACACCAAAGTAATTCTAGTGTTGGAATGTAAAAGAATGCATTTTTGAAGAAATCAAATAAAGGAATTTTCACACTATTGTAAACAATCTTAATTGCTGAAGTGAAACTCTATGTTTATACTTAGTATAGGTGATGGCAGTTTAACAAGTGGGCCCTTGAAAATATATGCCTTCTAAATGATTTTCCTTCTCACAATAAAATGGTCGTTCTTGTAGTCTTGCAATCTACTTGCACTAGTGCAGGTATAGAACTTATGTGAGAAGTATAACTTACACTTATACTAAAGACTTATATTTTCCTATAGGGGCCCTAAGCCTCAAGGCTTGGAGCACTCTATTCTTGTAGCAAGACACTAGTCCTTGTACCAGAACAAAGCCTCCTACACCAAATATTCCAATTTGCTTTTGAGAAAATAAAAGAGCATGTTAACTGTAAAAGGAATTACAAGTGCGAGTAGAATCTGAAATAATCTTTCACACGAAAAGAATGCTTTAATCGATTGAATCTTTAAAATAGAAATAAACTCTTAAGAAAAAAACAACCTTGGAAAGCAAAGCAAACTTTATTCAACAAAAGGGGTTTTTCATGTAAATAAATATAACTCGAAATGGTTCACTATAATATTCCAGATTACCTCTAGACTTTTTCCTTAATTTGTGAAGTGAAAATACAAATTGAGATATGCAACAACATCCTTTTCTATTTCCTAAAGCTATCCTTAATCTTTAAGAATTTGACTTTTAGTATTAGAGATGCCTTCTTCAGATGAGAAACGCTTTCTTCATAGAAATGGATTAACTCATGTAAAATGAAAAGAATAAAACATTTCCTATAAATGAACTAGCGAACCAGGGTGCAAGATCCTACATGTACTAGTGCAGGAAGGATCTCATCTGCATGATTCAAGCGAAAGCAAACCAGTAGAAAAATTACATGAGGAAATTTAATTTAACTTTCACACAACAGATATGTTCACACTTGACTGTTTTAATGAAATAAATCAAAATTCATAGGCAAGCACGAAATCAAGATTTGAACCAAGATTCTGTAAATAAATAAAGTTAACACACCATTAAGATAACAAAGCAAGAGGGTAAATGAGTTGGGTTGGCTGGGCCCTAGCCAACCAGCTCGTTTCTTGGTTTAGGAAATGAAAAGCTTCAGCATGTTATCAACACATCAATGAAGAATTATAACACAAAATGAGAAAATCATGGTGCAATTCCTTGTATCAATTCTGATGAGAAAATATACATTTGAGCTCGAGTCTAGGCCAGAATGAGGGTGACAATGAAATTACAAATAAACCAAAAATTACATCAATCTGCTATCGCTATCGCTTGCTAGCTTAGTTCTATCTAAAATCTACCTTTTATACAACCCTTCGGTATGTGGCCATAACCAAAAATTATAGTCGTTCTAAATCAAGCCTTTTGGCTTAAGCAAAATAACAACCAAAATTACAAAATTAAGCCAATGGCTATAATAAGGTGCGAACTATTCATGGCCATAGACTGAACCTTGGCCATATCCCTAATTGTCCTTCGCTTTGAGTTCTGGATGACTGCAACTGAACTGGACGATGTGTACCAAGATGCTTGTGTGAAGTGATCGAACTATTACGGAGATCACGGAACATATTGTTGCTAATGGTGTAGGAATCTACCTGCACTAGATCAAGCTAGCATAACGATTAATACTTTAGGTTATCAAATACTTTAAGAAAGTAAATATAAGTTACAAGAAATATTTAAAGGCATGAAGTCTATTTAAAATGATTAATTAAGTTCCTAATAAATCTTAAACATGAAATATGAAGTTTATGTAGGAATATATAGTATTCTTGGACTAGTGCAAGAATGAAGAGGTTTATGTAGAAAAACAGAGGTTAATGATTGTGGTTTGTGATAGCAAGGGGATAAAAATGGGAAATTTTGGCCTACTAACATCCTCCCATCCCTAAGATGTTGTGTGTGCTCACACAACCTTTACCTACTACAAAAAGCTTCACATAGGAAGCCATATTTCAATCTTCCACTTGGGTACTGATTCCTGCCTTCACTACCTTCGTCTTCTTTCCTCGAGCTTTCTTAAGTTGTTTGGTCACCTTCTTGAGGCGCCTATATCATTTAGAAGCCTGAAACTTCCATATCTTCACTTGACATTTCTATTCTTTGACCTCGTTTTCTAACTCTATCTTGCCTTGCTTCTCCCACGTCTTCTCTGTTGTGACCTATTTTAATTCGTTCAAGTCATGAATTTGTTGTTCGAGCTCTACTATCCGATTATTGAGATAGAGGGTAGAGGTCTATGTTTCTAGCTCATCTGGTGTGAGCACTTTCTCTGCAACTGATTCAAAACATGTACCTTCATTACCAAGATCAAAGTCATCTTGGCCATCCAATGTCTGCATCATAATATCACGAAGGGTTTTAGTGCCAGGGGCTTCCAGGTCACCAAGGCTTTCATCCCCCTATGTGTCTAACTCATAAGGGGTTTCAATGACTTATACATCCAACTCATCAGGGGCTTTAGTACCCTATTAATTCACCTCATCAAGGGCTTAAGTACCCTTTCCCTTTGCCTCTTCAGGGGCTTCAGTACCCTGTTCATCAAAATTGTTGACAACTTCTATACCCTATTCATTAAAATTGTCGAGGGCTTTCGTATCCTGTTCATCAAAATTATCGAGGGCTTCTATGTGCTATGCCTCGTCATCTACCTAACCCTCCACCGAGTTTTTACTTGCACTTGCTCACATTATTTTCTTCCTCAATTTATGAACAAAGTCTAACAAGGTATGTCATCCTCCTTCTTTGCATCTTCTTCATTCGCCACTGTGTGAGCTATTGCATCTGCGAGAACCGAGAGGTTATGATCTCCAGGTGAAGCTTGGGGTGTCTCTTTAATCAAAATTGAGGAGCTCAACGGAGCTTGACTTGTCCCTAAAGAGACAGTCCTTCTCGTCATCGAGGTCCTGGTCATTCTTATTTTTGCTGAGGATGGGGTTTCTTCAACAGATTTCTCCTCTACTTGCACCCGTTTGTCCTTACTTTTCATCTCAGCTTTTCTCTTCTTGCCTGAACGTTTTCCAGCTGACTTCCTTGCACGTCTTTCCCGAAATTATTTCAAGAATGCCTCCCAGGTTATTCCCTTAGCCTCCAGCTCCTTCTTGACTAGGATTGCAATGAGCCTGTGATGGTATAGGTTATCTACAATCTTGATGGCACTCCTGTTCTACACTCCGTTCAACATTTTCTCTAAACTTTGGAGCAGGTAATATGGGAAATTAATTTGTTTCTTTCATTCAAAATGTGGCAACAACCTAATATGGTACAAGAACGTTAATGTGTAACGTCCCTTGTAGGTCAAAAATTTATGTAATATGTATAGGAGGTCTCGTCCTTTTCCAATTATGGAATTTTGTGGAAGCCCTTTCTTCCAGTCGACTTTGAGCACTCAATTAACCACAAATCAATGCCATCGTTTCCATTTGATCATCTCCTTTTTGAACCATTTTTCACATGTGGTTGACAAGCCTATAGCTCTCACTATAGGTTCCTCCATGACCTCAAATTCTAGTGAGCCTACTTTAGCTCAACCCTCCTCGAATGTCTTTTCAAATCCCAAAGCCATGGGCATATCGAACCTGGGTCTGTACTATCCTTGGTTGCTTCATAATTCACATAAGGTGTACTTCGGTACTCATTAAAAAGATTGGACTCTAGAACCTAAACTATCTCGCACTTAAAATGATTTCTCCCTAAATTAGTAAATGATAAAACAAAGTTTTAACCAAAATTTAAATAATACAATCCTATGATCTATCATTGTGGTAGCTATTCATCAGCATGAATAAAAAAAGTAAATTTCTCAATAAATGTTCTACATAAAGTGCTTATGTACTCTGTTTAAACAATTGTTTGTACTGTGTTTGTGTGTTTGCAGTAATCGTGCTTGGACTAATATTGCCTGCACTACAATGTGCTTGCACTGAGCCTTATTCCACTACAACATGTTTGCATTGAACTTTCTTACACAAATCATGCATATTCCTGCACCAAGGATTTCTGTAGCATCGAAGAAAGAGGGGACAATAATAATTTTTTTTGATAAAACTCAGTTCTTTCGCTAGAGTTTTTTTTTAAATTCCTAAATATATAAGAGAAGTTTTATTTGCAATTCTTTGGTGTTTCTTGAGCATTCCTTTTGATCTGATTGTATCAGATCCTAGAATCGATCCATGAGGGAACAAAGAAGTGGGAAGGGGTAATTTTCATAATGGGAAGGAATGTCATAATAGGGATTCCAAGAATAATACTACCAAGGGGGATAAATGAGACTGGGATGTGGGAAAAAATTTCGAGGGGAAAAGAGGGATTTTACGACATCAGATAGGGATAATTCTCTTCAAAGAAAAAGGATGGTGATTCATTATGGGATTCAGAAAAGAACAATAGCGGGAATTACGAAACGGGAAAATAGAAGAAAGGCAAAATTTTATCTTCAAGATCTACCTGCACTATTGCCGGAAAAAAGTAATTGCAGCAGGAATTAAGCATTACTTGAGTAAAAATTTGCATGCTAGTTACCCCAAACTTGGGTAATGGCTAGGTTCTGTAACAGCCCTGAAATAAAAACATGTAATTAATTAGATTAATCATGCGATTTATAATCAACACGCAATTTATCAACTAATTAAAATCAATTTCAAAAATATGAGTAGAGACAACTTACCTGTGGCGATGATGTTTCTCACTTGTGATTTTGGGGTTTAACGCTAGTTGAATTCTGATAACTGCAAAAAATTCTTAGGGACAACTCTCCACCCAACCGTAGGCTTAATTGCACAAAATCTTGCTACAATTGGCCACCCCCAAGACCTTAATCAACATACTACTGCCAGGGAATATTTTGTTTCACAACACTACTCTCAAGAGAATGGATGATGGAATCATGGAATGATGGAATGTCTCTCGTCTTCCTCACCATCTATTAAATAGAGCAAACATTGGAAGGGGAACCACATGCACACACTCCATGTGTCAACATGCAACTTTACTGCTTTCTTGTTTTATTTCTTCTTTTTTTACTTTTTCATAGCTTTATTGATTTTTACTGCTTTCTTGTTTTATTTCTATTTATATGTATTTAGAGCTTTAGTATTGTTATTTATTATTTTATTATTTATTTACATTACTATTTTTTTATTTATTTTCTTGTATTTTAATATTATATTATATATATGATTTATTATTTATTATTTATTATTAAGGGACATTACATATTCCCCCACTTTAAAGAACTTCGTCCTAAAGTTAAGTTGAAATATTAAACATTTTATTTTGTTATTTATTACTCCATGTTCGTCGACACCCACTGCTGAACTAGTATAACCAGTAGGCATCGAAAGTTTCACAATACCCAGGAAATCCCAAGGAATCTTTGTCCCTTTTCCCACTTTCGGAACCAGGCATAGGCCTCCCCTGTTTGTATCCTAGTCCAAAGGCTGGCCCCAAGGCTCGCGCCCGACTCAGACCTCATCTACCACAAGGCAGGCATCTGGTACAGTACTCAATGACTCCGAGCATCTCGCAAGGTTGGCCCACTCCCTCTACAACTACCAAGGCACACAACCCCAGACATCGAAGTCCCTACACCCCTACCAGACTTCGGCATCCAAATCCAATACTAGGAACCTAGCCTACAATATCAAGCACTTGGCCTCCTCAAGATGGTCCCATAGCCCCTCAAGAGCTATCCATCAAGAGCTATACAAGACAAAGCATTGGCATATGTAGTGTTGATTGAGTTTTTCCCCGGCCCATATGGTGTTACTTATTCTCCCTCGTGCGTATGGGCTCACATGAGATCATTAAAAAAATCGGCCCTCTCGGCCCATTTGTGGAGTCCTGTCAATCATCACACCTCAACATGCAACCAATGTATTAGCTATACCAACATAGTATCATAGAAAATAATCCATATGCCAAGTCTTGCATGTCATCATGAAGACATTCATCATTGTTAATCACAACGTTATGAATAATAATGAATTGCATGCTCATGCATGTCATAAATTTGTACGCAACTATCACATTAAATACCATCATAAGTTAGAACATCAACATAATTACATCAAAGACATATCATGACTTCACATAATAAATGAACGACATGTCAATAAACCTCATATTATAACATCGTAGTTCTTATGCCACATTATGCATATCATATCCATCATGAAAATTCAACATCATTATCATAACAAAATAAATAATAAAGTGCGCCATTATCATATCATGAAACATTAATATGTGAATCACACTATAAGCATAATCACCAACATGAAACATCGTAGTTCTTATGCCACATTATGCATATCATATCCATCATGAAAATTCAACATCATTATCATAACAAAATAAATAATAAAGTGCGCCATTATCATATCATGAAACATTAATATGTGAATCACACTATAAGCATAATCACCAACATGAAAGACTTTGTACATCCAAAATCAATCAATGAACTCAATTCATAATTGACATTACAAGTTCCTTGAACCTACTTCTTCTTGGTGACATCCAGCATATCTAAAAATCAAGTAACATTCCCCTTTTATTGAAATTTCGATCTTCCTGCCAGCATGTTGGTTTTTAGGTTGATCCTTCTACAATCATGTCAATCAACTGATTTTCATAATTATAGGAAAAAAATTATACTTTTTATTTTTGTCATTTATTTATTTATTTTTATTTTACTCCAATGAGGAAAAGAAATAAAGAATCAAATCTTCAACAGGTTGGTGTTTCCACCTACCAACTCCTTTTCATATTGCTGTTGGACATGTTGCATAAAGTCTCCTTTAGTAAGGGGCTGAAAATACACCTTCAATCTATGCCCATTTACCAGGAACACAAAATTCCGTCCATCAATAGTTTTAATTTATACCACTCCATTTTCTAACACTTTGACCACCTCATAAGGTCCCATCCAAGGTGTATGGAATTTCCCTTTAAAATATTTGAATCTAGAATTGTAAAGGAGTACCCAATCACCTGGTTCGAATTTCTTCTTCTGGATAGACTTGTCACGCTAGTTCTTTCATTGTTGTTGAACCTATTAGAAAAATATTATATATGACAGAGAAATGCAAGACATATAATATGTAGAAAAACAAAAGCACATAAAACCAGAGAGACACAAATTTACGTGGTTCACCCAGTTTGGGCTATGTCCACCCCGAACAACTAGTCCTTCCTTTCTATTATCCAGCAAAATGAAGATACATAACCTACAACAGATCTGCTATAATATCCTCTGTTTTTTCTCACAGACTCACCTCTCTGTTTCTCGCTCTGAGAATACACATATATTCCACAGCCTCAATACAATACCCTCATAAAAAGAGAGGGGTTGCCTTCTAGGGCAAAAAACCCTAAAATAAACAAAAATTCTACCATCAAATCATCTGCCTAATGAATGGCCCAGATTGACTAGAATTACTATACTTTTACAAGACAATTTTACATCTATTTTTAGCTTTGGGGGTACTACCCCCGAAACCCTCGCCGGGGGATCACTAGACCCCAGATCTCCTAACCAGGGGGGATGGGCCACCCCAAACTTCTTCCTAGGGTATACATCCGACTGTAATAAAGACCTCTAAATTAGGATGATAATCATGCTCCACACCCAACAGAACCAAGATGTTCTACTGAACAACCTCCCCTCAGAATTCATCTAACTCATGCAACTATAGAAGACATTATTGTTGTGCTTTAGAGAGATATAGCCCCAATTGGACTGCAATCCTCAAATTCCTAATATGGAATTCTATTGGAAGGAGGGCTTGTTTCCCGTACACCATCTCATATGGTGTGTGTCCTGTGCTCTTCTGCCAAGTGGTTCGGTATGCTCAAAAGGCTTCCGGTAATTTTCTAGCCCAATCCTTTCTATGAATATTTACTGTCTTTGTGAGGATGGAATCAATCACCTTTTTTGTGGACTCCACCTGACCATTTTCTTGTGGGTGATGTAGTGTATATTTCCTGTGCCAAATTTTGTACTGCTCCATCACACCCTGTACCAGATTAGAAATAAACTATGGTCCATTGTCAGAAACAATTCTCTAGGAACACCAAATCTAGTAAAGATTTCAGTAAAAAGAAAATCGACAACAACTCTTTCAGTAGCAAAATAAACAGCTTTAGCTTCTACCCATTTTGTAACGAAATCTCTACAAACCAAAATATGCTTTTTATTTAATGATGTTGGATTTATTGGCCCTACAAAACTAACCACCCATTTCTCAAAAGGCTCAATCATAACTTGAGGACATAAAGACATTTCATTGGTTTGATTTGGTTGTACAACTCGGTGACATCTGTCACGTCACTTGACTTATCATTTGGCACCCTTAAACAAGGAGGGCCAAAAATAGTCAGCTTGTAACACTTTGTATGCAGTCTGCTTATCAGCGAAGTGACCTTCGCAAGGTTCACCATGGGAATATTTAAAATATCAAACACTTCTTCCTCTCTTACACATCTATGGATAATAACATCTACTCCAGTGTAAAAGAGGTCTCCTTGAATCCAAGAATATGCAACACTTTTCTGTATGATATTCCGCTTTTCACGAGCAGATAAGTGAGGTGGTAATTTTCCAGTGACTAAATAGTTAGCTATGTAAGCAAACCATGGGGATTTTGTTGACACAACAAAAATATGTTCATCTGGAAAATCATTATCAATAGGAATTGTTTCACCAAGATTATTTAATCTTGGAAAAAATCTACCACTACATTAGATTTTCCCAGTCTACCAATAATCATTGGTAATATTAAATTCCTATAAAAATAATAACCACCTAGTCACTCTACCACTAGTTAATGGTTTATTCATCAAATATCTTATTGAAAAATTGTCAGTATGCACAAATACTTCATATCCTGTAATATAATCTTTGAATTTATTAATGGAAATAATTACAGCTAAAAACTCTTTCTCAGTTACGTATAATTTAGTTCAACGGGTGAAAAGTTTTTACTAATGAAATAAATAGCATAAGGTTGTTGTTCTTCTTCTTGTCCTAAAGCTACGCCAATAGTAGTATATAAGGCATCAGAGGAAATATGAAATGGCAGGGATTAGTTTGGTCCTCTCAAAATTGGTGCTTGAACTAGTTTTTCCTTCAATGTCTCAAAGGATTGTTGGCAAGCTGTGGACCAAGAAAACTCACTATCTTTAGCCAAAAGTCGAAAAAGTGGGGTACCTATCCTTGAGAAATTCTCAATGAATATCCTATAGTACCCTACATGTCCTAGAAAACCTCTCACTTCCCATTGAGTTTTGGGTACAGGAAGACTCAATATAATTTCTATTTTTGCAGGGTCAACCTAGATACCTTTGTCAGAAATAAGATGGCCAAGAACCACTCCCACCTTGCACATTAATTTTCATTCTTTGTCACTCAAGGCAAGATGAGCTTCTTGGTAGCGAAGAAGCACTTTTTCTATATTTTTCAGGGATTCCTTAAATGAATCACCAAACACGGAAAATTCATCCATATAGATTTCCACACACTCAAGGTCAGCAAAAATGGCAAAGACTACACTTTGAAATATAGTCGAGGCATTACATAGCCCAAAGGGAAGCATTCGATAAGAAAATTAACCCCATGGACATGTAAAAGTGGTTTTGTCTTGATTCTTGAGTGCAATCTGTATTTGGTTATAACCACTAAAGCCATCTGGAAAAGGAAAGTGCTTATTACCAACAAGGGTATCGAGTACCTAGTTGATGAAAGGAAAGGGGAAGCAATCCTTGAGAGTGACTTTCTTCAATTCTCTGTACTCAATATAAACACTCCATCTCCAATCTTTTTTTAGACTAATACCAATGGAGAGATCCAGTGGTTGTCAGAAATAGGATAGATAAAATCAGTATCCAAGAGTTTTTGCAATTCTTCCTTTACAACATCTCTTAGAGCTGAGTTCATATGCCTTTGGGTTGTCGGATAGGTCGGGCTCCATCCTAGATATAGATATGGTGGGTACAAGTTTCAGGAGGGATGTCTTTCGTATCTTCTGATGAGCCACAAAATTGGTAACTTGTTGGGCTCATTTGGCCTAATTATCCTTGTTCAGTCCTTGTTCAAAGCCTTCATTTTCTATAGATTATGCATTGTTTTCAATATGTTTATGTCATTTGTACGAATAAGGGAAGTCACTTTTCCTAGGTAGTTAACACGTGCTTATTTCAGGTTTTTTGACACATATTGGAGCAAATTCAAAGCAATCATGAGCTATAAGAAATCCAAGCCTGAGGTGAGGATTCGAAAGGGGGTTGCCTATGGCATTAAATAACCCTTCCTCGAGATCTTCACCCCCAACTCCGAGCTCCAAAGACCACCAAACCGAATCTAGAAGGCAGCCAAGCAGAATTTAGAAGGGACTGTTTAACTCATAGTTTGACAGCTGAGTTCCACAAATTGAGGAGTCCAGCTAGGTCCCTCGTGATGTATAAATGTTGAGGCCTTAGCCTTCGTAAAAAGACTTTTGAAACTATTGTGTGTTTTGCACCTCAGTGCTGCCAGTCCTATTTTGTTCTTTTGTAGCCATTTTTGGCATGACTCTTATGATTATTTTTGGATAATGAGAAGCAATTTGGTTTCCTATCAAATATGAGTTTTTCATAGGAGCCATAGCTCTCAGGGTTCGGCCCAACCTGAGAGCTTAGGGCCTCCTTTCTGTACTGTTATGTTTCCTTTACGTATCATTGTTTTCCTTTATGCATTTGAACATATTTGTGTTATGTAGATTTTGTTATGTTTCTTGAATAGATCACTATTTATGAATGACATTGCTTTAGGTGTTTTGGTAGGATAATAACAGAAAAACCTCCAAGAAAAGGGACAACCACACTCCTGGTTTCACCTCATCCTTATTGTATTATGGGCTGGAATTGAGGAAACAGTGCTGCCTCAACAAAAACACTAGTTTGCTTGACCATTAAATCCTTAGTGTATTGTTTTTCATTAGCAGAGATTAGTCATGGGTTTGGACATCTGAAATGTTTCTTTGCATAGTTGATGTACAAGGTTTTCTTCCCAAATAAAGTTGTTGTTCATTTATGTTGTTGATGGTTAGACTAGATTAGTTCAAGATTTGATCATTTGCAAGCCTTTGTTGATTTGATCAAGGTACACTGTGCAAGGCATCTCCTCCATTCTATCATCCACCCAAAGTATTATCTGAGCCACCTGTTCTGTCTCTTATCTACGTTTCTCGTTTCCCATCTATCCTTTTTGTCCACGTAACGCTACCTCCTTGCTCATCATTGCCTTAGCCTTCTTCAAGCGAAGTTAGCCTTCTACACCTCTTCACCGCTCCATCCACCAGTCCTTAGGCCATTTTTAGACCCCTATCCTACCTCCAGATCCACCCATGCACCTTCCCTCACTCATCCATCCCCTAGAAACCGATTTCCAAACATCCTGTAGAAATTCTAAAACATCCTATAGAAATTCTGAAACATCTTGTAGAACCCCTGCAGACTTCCTGTAGAAGCTCACAAGTGAGGTTTCCTGATAGCCAAACTTTGTAAAACTCTTTGAAAGAGTGTTAGGGACTCCTTAGACCCTCTCTGAACCCTTCCAACCTTTTCCAAGCATTCCTCTTCCTTGATCCACCTCTGCACAGTAAAGCACAGTTCAAGCATATGCATGAGAAAATCGACAACTTAATCAAAAATACAAAAAGATGTGTTCTTAGGATAAAGGTAGTGGAAACACATGAATTTTACCTTCATAAAAGTAATGGCATCTTTTTCAGTATTTTGCACCCTCATCTTTGCATCAGTAGAACTAGCTGGTAGAATTAGGGTTTGCTAGGGTGTGTGCTTTCCTTCAATTTGACAATCTCTTTTCGCAAGTAGATTAGCTTCCTTTGAGTTAGCTTTCATCCATCAATTAAAAGCTTCTTATAAGAGCTCATATAAGTTGGCTAAAGCCGCTAGCGGACTTGTGCCAGCTGACCAAGTGACAGCTACGGCAAGAGCTAGTACTTGTGCATATAACACCATCGCTTCCAAGTTTGTTACGAACTACCGAGTTGATAAAAGTAAAGAAGGGAGTCCCAGGAGTTGCAGCATTATTGCTGCAATACTGGAGCCCACCATCTTTTTCGCACCGTTACCGGGGAAGCATCAGAGTATTGGTGATTGTTTCTTTTCTTTTATTTTCTCCTAGTACCTTCTGCTAAGTAGTTTATTTCATTTCCATTCTGCAATTTCTTTTCCACAAAAGTAAAGTATACATTTCCTACTTTAATAGATTGGCATTTCAATTCTGCAAGCATATATTAGCATTTCATTTCCGCAATTTCAATTATGTAAGCGTAGCTTAGCATTCCATTCCTACAATTTCATTTGAGAAAAATAGATTAGTCCTTTCCTACTTTCATTTCAATTCCGCATTTTCATTTCAATAAGATCGTTAGTTGCAGTTCAATCTATTTTAGTTTTGCAGGTACAAGAAAAAATACAAAAGGCAAGAAAAAGTCTTTCCATTTCATGCCTCGTAGGAACAAAGATAAAACCGACAAATTCTTACCCAACAGCCCCACCACATCACTGAGCCAACCTTCTCTTTTCTCTGGTGATAGTGAGCCAGAAGAACCTCTAGGTGAACCTCCTAAGATATACGAAGATCCTATAGTAGAAGAGGAGTTAGGGAACACTCCATCTGAAGCCATGGCTGAAAACCGAAACGGTAGAAGAGAAGACGAGAGAATAGAGGGTGCCTTTCCCATCCGAGAGACCAATGGAGACATGAAAATGAAAAACATAAGTCCCTCTGCGCTACCTCATTTCCATGGTCTGACTACTGAGGACCCTAATACCTTCCTGTTTGAGTTTGTTGTCCTTTGTCGAACCTTTGACTATGATGAGGATGAACAAAAGCTGAAGTTTTTTCCCTTTACCCTCAAGGACACAGCATTGCGCTGGTTCATGAGGTTACCTGGAAACAGTGTCACCACTTGGGCTCAAATGCAACAAGCTTTCAACGCCAAGTACAGAGACTACTGTAGGTCCAAGGAAACTAAGGGAGAATCTTTCGGATGACCATGGGCAGCGACGAATCTTTGGAAGACTATGAGGAGAAGTTCCAACTCTGTTATAAACGGGCTAGGTGCACACTTGACCCAGAATCTCTGAAGTTGGTTCTGCTCCGAGGAGTCCCTGAAGACCTTCTGGACACCCTTAACCTGCTAGCTAGAGGAGACATCTACCAACTACCTTATGAGGACATAAAGGCCGTGTTTAGAAACCATTCTAGGGTGGCTCGGAAGAGAGGTAGGGGGAATCATCTCCTAGCTAGTACCTCTTTCTCCAAGCATGAGTTTGCTAACTAGATGGAATACCTTAAGAGCGAAATGAGACAGACCATTGCCATGCAACTTGATACCTTCCGAATTCAGCAAAAGAAAGAAGAAGCTGAGAGGGCTTTGGCCATTTTTTGTCCTAGATACACAAGGAAGCACCCCAAGAATGAGTGCCCATTGCACTCAGTAGAGGTATGTCTTGTCTGTGAGGAAGACCATCCCACCAACCAATGCCCTACCTTGCCTAGATTTAAAGCCATGTATCTAGGGACCGAGGTGGCTACTGAACCTCTCTACTTCCTCAACCAAAGGAGGCCTCATGGACCCAGACCTTATAAGCAGGGAATGCAAGGGTCATCCAAAGCTTATTACCACCCCAACCAACCTGCTCATATGCCTTCTTGGGGTCCCCCTGCTCATCCTTCCTGGTCCGCACCTCCTCCGTGGTCTTATCCATCTCCATACCAAACTCAACCTCCTTCTCACTCCGTTCACTCTCATGTCCCAGCCGAAACCTCAGTGGAATGCACCTCAACCGGGGTGGAGGCCCCAATACAAACTCCTCCCGCCATTTTGCCTCCACCACCAACTCAACCTCAACCATTGCCTCTTGCTCCTCCAAGACAACCCCAGATGCATGCTCAATCGAACCCGAACCGCAACAACAAACAGGCCCAATAGGTATATATTGGGGAGACAACATGCCCTACCTATGCTGTGGAGATCCAGGAGATCAACCTGCAATCCAGGAGATCAACCTGCGATCTGGGAAGGTCCTTCCAGAACGCCAACCTCCTCCCCTAGAAGAGGAGGAAGAGAAACAGGAAAATGAACCCCAAGCCATTCCACCCTTTCCTGAGCGACTCACAATGACCACACAACCCAACCCAGAGGAGGATGAGCTTCTCGGAGAATTCAAGTAGTTGTGTGTGAAAATTCCACATCTCTAGGCCATAAAAGATGTACCAATATACAACACATTGATTAAGGAGAAGTGTTTTAGGCACCCAGGCAGGCGAAGGAAAGAAGCCTTGATCTTCAATGTCATAGGACAACTGTCCGATCTCATGTTGGGGCAAGTAATCTGTCCGAAATATTTGGACCCTAGGAGCCCTATAGTTGATGTCCACATCAATGGCACCATTATACCCCACACTCTGATTGATCTAGGGGTTTCCATCAATGTGATGACCAGGGACACCATGCTTAAGCTCAATCTTTAGAGTTCCCTAAGGAAGACCTCGACAATGCTGCAATTGGCAGACCGCTCCACCGTGACTCCCGAAGGGATTGTGGAGGATGTCTTAGTCTCTGTTGACTCCTGGGAATACCCTGCAGACTTTTTGGTCCTCCAGCCTAAGGAAAAACTCACGGGATATACCCTCATTTTGGGAAGGCCTTGGCTAGCTACTGTAGATGCTTACATCAGCTGCCGAGCCGGAAGCATGACCATCAAAAATGGGCCTATGTCCAAACAGCTGGTCCTATACCCTCCTGCCCAACCTCTGCTATAACACAACTTACCCCTCTGGTTGGAAGAAGAAGAAGAGGATGAGGTCTACTCTGCACCATTATGCACAGTAGAAGCCAGAAAGGGAGGTCCTCCAACCAAGGATGATTTGATTGAAAACTTAATCCAAAATCCTCCCCCTAGTGCGCTATCCTTGGAAGAATTGGTGGAAGACACCCAAGCCAATGCTTTAGTGGACCTAGGTGACACTAATCCGACCACCCCCAAAGTTAAGAATGTGGAATTTGGCCCTGAGAAGACTTTGAAGATAAGCTCCTCTCTCTCTCCCTCTCAGAAAAAGGAGCTATGTAGCCTCTTGACCCGCCATTTGGAGGCCTTTGCTTGGAGCTACAAGGAAATGAAGGGAATCCATCCCTTAGTCTGTACTCATCATATCTACATCAAGGAGGACTGTAAACCAGTCAGGCAACCTCAGAGGAGAATGAATCTAGCCGTCAAGGACATTGTTAAAGAAGAAGTGCAAAAATTGTTGGATGTAGGATTCATCTACCCCATCTCGGATAGCGAATGGGTTTCCCCTCTGGTGTTGGTGCCCACGAAAAATGGGAAATGGAGAATCTATGTGGACTACAGAGAATTGAACAATGCCACCAAGAAAGACCACTTCCCTTTACCTTTCATAGATCAAGTGTTGGATGGTCTGGCAGGGAAGAGGTTTTTCTCTTTCCTAGATGGGTTCAGTGGGTATAATCAGATCCAAATCAGCTGGAGGACCAATATAAGACCATTTTCACTTGTCCATGGGGTACCTTTGCCTACCGCGTCCTTCCCTCTGGGCTATGTAATGCCCCTGCCACTTTTCAGAGGGCTATATTAAGCATCTTTTCCAAGTTGGTCCATGATTCAGTAGAAATCTATATGGATGACTTGACTCCTTACGGGTCTAGCTTCCAGGAAGCCTTATCCAACTTGGGAAAAGTTTTGAGCAAGTGCATTGAGATGAACCTGTCCTTCAGTTGTGAGAAATGTGAGTTCTTGATGACTGAAGGGACCGTGTTAGGCCATACCATTTCTCGCCAGGGGTTACAGGTGGATCCCAGTAAATATGCTATCATCAAAAGGGTCCCACCTCCTCAGAAGGTGAGAGATGTCCGGAGTTTCCTAGGCTTAGTGGGATATTACCGAAGATTCATTAAAGACTTTAGTAAGCTAGCCTCACCATTGTTTGGCCTCTTAGCAAAATATGTTGAGTTTAAATGGTCGGATGACTGCCAGAAGGCTCTGAATGAGTTGAAGGATAAGTTGGTGTCTGCTCCAATTCTGAGAGCCCCAAACTGGGCCCTACCTTTCCAAATCCACACTGATGCCTCGAACAAAGCCATAGGGGCAGCCTTAGGACAAGTTGAAGAGAAACTCCCATATGCTATATACTTTGTCAGCAAAAGCTTATCCAAGGCGGAAATGAATTATACGGTAACTGAGAAAGAGTTCCTAGATGTGGTCCATTCCCTGAACAAGTTCCGACACTATATCACTGGCTATCAAACATTTGTACATACTGACCATGCTGAAATCAGATATTTAATGAATAAGCCTGATGTGAATGATTGTATTATTAGATGGTTACTTTTGTTGCAGCAGTTTGATTTGACCATCGTTGAAAAACCAGGTAAAGAAAATGTTGTTGTTGAATTCTTGTCTAGAGTGAATTTGACTGCAGGTGAAGAAGAAACAATGGATGACCAGATGCCAGATGAGCATCTATTTGCTATCTCAGTACTCTCCTCGTGGTTTGCTGATATAGCCAACTATCTGGTCTCCGCACAGTTCCCTCCACACTTATCCTCAAAGGAGAAGAGTAGAATCGTGAGGAAAAGTGCCTCATTCACTTGGATCGGGGGCAACTTGTTCAAACTTGGCCCTGATCAGATCTTAAGGAATTGTGTAAGGGAGGAGGAAGTCTTTGACATCCTCCTAACTTGTCACGATGGGCCTTGTGGATGACATTTTGCAGCCAAGAGGATTGCCTTCAAAATTCTACAGGCAGGCTACTATTGGCCCACTCTTCATCAAGGTGTCAGAAGATATATCAGCCAATGTGACCAATGCCAAAGGATGGGGAAACCAACCCCAAGGGACGAAATGCCTCTCCAACCTCAAGTGACTCTTGAGCCATTTGAGAAGTGGGGTATGGATTTTGTGGGTCCTATCAACCCTCCTTCAAGGCA
>APFE030733112.1:94507-105348 GCA_000404065.3 Pinus taeda | reverse complement strand
GTTAAACCACGAAGAGAAGAGAGCAGCTGAGGTCAGGAATGTCATGGACCGGGAGTTACATGAACCACTGCTGATTAGAGCAGAGCCAGGGGACCCCACAGCGTTGATATCCACTCACCAGCACCTAGCAACCAACTCTCAGGTTCTATTAGAGTACATGGATCATCAGGCCCAGGCCATAGCACACTTCGAGGATATGGAGCGACTACTAGGTGACAATTGTGTTCATGCTTGCACCCGTAGGTGGAACACATTATCCCACAGCCTCAAAATTCGAGAATATCACACTCCAACATGGATGAGGGAGGCTTTGACACGGGTACCTCTCTACAAGAAGTCTATGCAGAACCTCTAAGCCAATTGGATAGGCCTCAAGCTAAGTCCACCCTTGCTTTTGGGATTGTTAGAGGGAGGCACCGAAGAGGAGGAGCATAAGCAGTGGGAAGAGGTGGAGAGGAAGGCTGGATTCCATGACAGTGTGGAGGACACTACTTCAGAGGCCTGGGATGTGAGAGTGGCCATTAAAGCAATGAAAGACGAGGAGCTAGACTAGTTGCTCAGAGGATGAGCAACCCTTTTAGCAGGGGGTGATGATGAGCCCCAAAATTGGTAACTTGTTCGGCTCATTTGGCCTAATTATCCTTGTTCAGTCCTTGTTCAAATCCTTCATTTTCTATAGTTTATGCATTATTTTCAGTATGTTTATGTAATTTTTACGAATAAGGGAAGTCACTTTTCCTAGGTGGTTAACACGTGCTTATTTCAGGTTTTTTGATAGATATTGGAGCAAAATCAAGCAATCATGGGCTATAATATAGCCAAGTCTGAGGTGAGGATTCGTAGGGGGGTTGTCTATGGCATTAAATAACCCTTCCTCGGGATATTCACCCCCAACTCCGAGCTCCAAAGACCACCAAAATTGAATCTAGAAGGCAGCCAAGCAGAATTTAGAAGGGACTGTTTAACTCACAGTTTGACAGCTGAGTTCCACAGATTGAGGAGGCCAGCTAGGTCCCTCATGATGTATAAATGTTGAGGCCTCAGCCTTCGTAAGGGACTTTTGAAACTATTGTGTATTTTGCACCTCAGTGCTGCCAGTCCTATTTTGTTCTTTTGTAGCCATTTTTGGCATCACTCTTATGATTATTTTTGGATAATAAGAAGCAGTTTGGTTTCCTATCAAATCTGAGTTTTTCATAGGAGCCATAGCTCTCAGGGTTGGGCCCAACCTGAGAGCCTAGGGCCTCCTTTCTGTATTGTTACTTTTCCTTTACGTATCATTGTTTTCCTTTATGCATTTGAACGTATTTCTGTTATGTAGATTTAGTTATGTTGCTTGAATAGATCATTTTTTATGAATGAAATTGCTTCAGGTGCTTTGGTAGGATAGTAACAGAAAAAAACCTCAAAGAAAAGGGACAACCACACTCCTGGTTTCACCTCATCCTTATTGGATTAGGGGCTGGAATTGAGGAAACCGTGCTGCCTCAACAAAAACACTATTTTGCTTGACCATGCAATCCTTAGTGTACTATTTTCATTAGCATAGATTAGTCATGGGTTTGGACATCTGAAATGTTTCTTTGCATAGATGATGTACAAGGTTTTCTTCCCAAATAAAGTTGTTGTTCATTTATGTTGTTTATGGTTAGACTAGATTAGTTCAAGATTTGATCATTTGCAAGCCTTTGTTGATTTGATCAAGGTACACCATGCAGGGAATCTCCTACATTCTTTCATCCACCCAAAGTACCATCTGAGCCACCTGTTCCACCTCTTAGCTAAGTTTCTCGTCTCCCATCTATCCTTTTTGTCCACGTAACCCTACCCTCTTGCTCATCATTCCCTTAGCCTTCTTCAAGCCAAGTCAGCCTTCTACACCTCCTCACCACTCCATCCACCAGTCCTTAGGCCATTTTAGACCCCTATCCTACCTCCAGATCCATCCATTCACCTTCCCTCACTCATCCATCCTCTAAAAACCGATTTCCAAACATCCTGTAGAAATTCTGAAACATCCTGTAGAACCCTTGTAGACTTCCTGTAGAAGCTCACAAATGAGGTTTCCTGACAGCTAAAATTTGTGGAACTCTCTGGAATAGTGGTAGGGACTCCTTAGACCCTCTCTGAACCCCTTCCAACCTTTTCCAAGCATTTCTCTTCCTTGATCCGCCCCTTCACAGTAAAGCACAATTCAAGCATATGCATGAGAAAATTGACAACTTAATCAAAAATACAAAAAGATGCTTTCTTAGGAAAAAGGTAGTCTAAACACATGTATTTTGCATTCATAGAAGTAACGGCATCTCTTTCAGTAGTTTGCACTCTCATCTTTGCATCAGTAGGACTAGTTGGTAGAATTAGGGTTTGCTAGGGTTTGCGCTTTCCTTCAGTTTTTCAATCTCTTTTTGCAAGTAGATTAGTTTCCTTTGAGTTAGCTTTCATCCATCAATTAGAAGCTGCTTCTAAGAGCTCATAGAAGTTGGCTAAAGCCCCTAGCAGACTTGTGCCAGCTGACCAAGTGATAGCTGCGGCAAGAGCTAGTACTTGTGCATACAGCACCGTCGCTTCCAAGTTTGTTACGAACAACCGGGTTGATAAAAGTAAAGAAGGGAGTCCCAAGAGTTGCAGCATTATTGCAGCAATACTGGAGCCCACCACACGTGTCACCCCTTTTCCCCTTACGACCTTGAAAATGGAGAATCTGCTTTCCATGTGTCCACCATACAGTCACGTCATGATGGTGTCAGCTGCTATGTGGCTTATCAAAACCAATCTCTACTTGCCACGTGTCTGACTAGAGGAGAGAGAAAAGGATCAAACGTACTCTAGTTTGTCAATTAAATCCCTTGTTAATTTGTATCAACCCTCCTTGGTGATTTAACACTAGCAACTTTAACAATATCACATATCACAACATTTCAAAATATGTCACCCCTGCAACATGTGAATGTTGATTGTCAATTGCTGATGTTCCTTCACTGTTGCAATGTGTGATATGTCCTAGACCCTTTGACATGCTGATTCGTCGATATGACTGATTGTTGGTCGCTAATTGGCGATATTCCCTCACTTTTTTGGTTGAACCTCCAATCATCGATATGTGATACCAACAATTTTTTATTACTTATTCACTTTTATCTGCTCCTCCTCTCTTGAAATTCTCTGATAAGAAAAATACGAGACTTATACTTAGCCCTTTTTTCCTTTATTTTTGGGGTTTAAGGGAGAATTTTCATTTAGTTATAACTTTTGATCCAAAAGTTAATCTGAATATCCAGATATACATTTGGAAATTTTCTTATGAGTACTTTATCATGAAAACACTCGTAAAAGGATTTGAACCAAAGTTCATATGAAAAAAAAATCTCTCAAACATTTAGACTTTTTCTTTACCACAAGACTTTAAAAACTAAATGGATCCTTTGACAAGTAAAACTTTAGGCTATGACACCTTAGTGATTAAAAGGCTAAATTGACTATCAAATTCTCAAAAATGAATAACAGGAAGAAGACACTTCAACCCTAAATGTTATGACCCTAACATTGGTTCTGATGGGGATGGAATCTTCCCTATGAGGTGTTAAGAACAAAAGAAGAGTAGTGGCCTAACAATTTGGCATGGAGTCAAACTAAAAATTGACTAATTATAAACTGACTGACTAAATTTAAAATTAACTGGTTAACTGACTTACATAGCTGAAAACTTTAAAAGAAATAAGAAATTTACAGCACATCACCAAAGTCTTAGGGCCTTCTCCTCAAGCTTCAAACCATGATGATAACTGTCCACACCTGCTGAAAGTATATACACTAGGTGATCTCTTCTCTCCAGTGTAGCCAATCAAGAAAATGGCTACTTGACTAAATTTTGCTCATACTTCTCATGATCAGGCGTAACAAATATAAGATTGGCAACCCAAAATGCCACTAAAATTGTTGATTGTAATCCACAAATATAAGAACAAACATTTTCTTTGATGACTGTAATAGATTACCAAAAGGGTATTCAATATTATGAAGAATTACCCCATCTCGAAAGTGAACAAAAATACAAGCACTCCCTTTGTTTCCAGCGACTAGCTTATCAACAACAAAAATGTCCACATCCACAAGGTCTTCAAAAATCTTCTCTTCATCATAGTTTCTCTACAATTCTGGATGGCTATCACCTGGAACATTTTCACTATCTAAAGCCTTTATTCCTGTAAATTCAAATTTTTTATTTCCATAAACTTCTTCTTGAAATAATAATTCAAAAAATGAATGGGTTGAAGAGCAAATCAAAAGAATATCTTGATCTCCTTCTTCGTCACTTAACGATTAGTAAGGTTGTTGAATATACCCATCAGATTCAGGAGAAAAGACATGAGATTCATCATCAAGAGTATAATTTTCTTCATTTTCAACAAAATAAGAAACCTCTTTCTACATGACATTTTTGTGAATACCTTCGTCCTTACCATAATCATACAAAAAATTACATGCTTGTTGTAATCATTGATTGAAGGAGTCTTTAATGAAACAAGTAACAGGGTCCTCAAATATATTAGAAGGATACTACCAAGTTATGCTAGCTTTAGCTTTCTTTCCTACTTTCTTAGCAATATTATAATTTTCTTTTAGCAATTCAAATGTCGCATAGCATAAAGGTAGAGAGTTACCATCAACAAATTCATTGTTTTCTTCATGTTCAATGTCAAAACTATAAGACTGATCACCTAAATCAATACTTTCATCATATTCTCTAGGATGTCTGCTTTCCCTAAATTGATGAAATTGAACATCCTTTTGTTGAGAACATGTCACTGGTTGATCTTCAAGACTGCCTTCAAATGCATAGATAAAGAAACCAGTTCCTGACTTATGGTGACATAAATCAACAACTCCTTCTTCTTCTACCAAATCTTCTTGGAGAGGAGTTATTCTTTGCTGCCCACTAACAATAGTTTTGTTTTGCATAATGAATGTTTCCATCAGAGTTTCCATGGTTTTCATCAATGTATCCAGCATATGGTCTGACAATGGGGAAAACTCCTCCATAACCACCTGCCTTTCAGCTTCCATTTTGGCTCTTTTGGTCAACAAATTTCCTTCCACATCAACAACACTTTTCTGCATATCCCGCATAGTGGAGAGATTCCTCTCCTTGAGATAATATGGAAGCTCAACATCAAAACCATCTAGATAATGAAGCATAGCCAATCCTGGGGGAGCATTTACATCAGTAGGTATGGAATCATAAACATTATTGAATTTGGTTGAGAAATCTTGGGCAATGTCAACAGGCTACCTCTTCAGATTTTGATATTCATCTATAATCTGAAAAGGGTTCACTTTAACCTCCCATTTTTCAATGAAAATATTTTTAAATTATTGGAAAGAAGGAATACTTCCACCTTCCAGGATTTTATACCATGTCCTGACTTATCCCATAAGGCTTTGAGCAAACAACCTTAATTGTTATGTCCTCATAATCAACTTCCTCTAGATCCATAAAATCGATAATTTTGTTTACATGCTATCATGATGTGACTTTTCTTGCACTATCAAATTTAGGCATCCTTTTCCCATAATTATGTGGTAATTCATGCAAAGGGGTTGACAAATGTAATGGGGCATACTAGCAGCAGATAGGACTGATGTTGGAGAGGAAACCGTATCAACTGGGTTATGATTATCAATTGGACCTTGTTCAGGACAACTCATACAAACAGGAGATACACTTGTAACTTCAGGAGAATGATGTACATCTCTCAAAGAATACTCATGCACATATTTATATTCTACTTTCAAGTTTAACAGATAAAAGAAAATCTCTTTGATATACTTAGGAAAAGACAAGATTCAATTGATACAACAAAAAATTATAGCTTGTGAAAAATTTAGGTTCAAGTACTCGACTCTCATAAGCTATTTTTCCATCTTTCCTTGATGAAGTTTGTCCTTCTATAAATCTATTTTCGATTCTTGGAGTCATTAGGTGAATGATTTTAGCCTTCTTGTGTCTGACTGTTTTCCACCATCAACAATTAGATCTAAAACTTCGATGATCTTTCTCAGAGAAAATGAAACCTTTCGTACCCCAGCGACAATGCCAGAATGTTAGCACTTTGTAAATCCCTTAAGGCCAAGGAAAGGGATCCCAAAGGTAACCACAAACCACTTGCAGGTTAAGGTCCAGCACCCCTAACCTTGGAGAGGGCCCTCTCGCTAGGTCAACTACCAATCAAAGACTGATAGGATATGTATTCCAGATTGGTTATTAAGCTTAGAAGGTAGATGATATAAGATTTAATGAATATTGTTGGGAAAGAGGGCCAATAGAGTATAAGATCATAGAACATCTAGGAATACATGTTACATATAGATAACAAAGGCAAGGTAGGTGCACATATTTCAAGTCAACTGTTTCGAGATGGAGTAATGCTTTAGAAGAAAGATGAATGCTTTAGAATGAAGAATGAAGGGGACAAATATTTAGAAGAAACATGACAAAACAATAAATAATTCTATCATGTATAATATCCATGTATATATTGAACATATAGGAATGAATTCAAGATAATAGCTTCAGAAATGAATATTAGATTAACACAAAGGAAACACAAACTTGAAAACACACATCACATGAATCTCTGAAAACTGATAACAAAGTATACTCTGAGCTTTTTTATTAAAATGTATACAGTTCCTCCTCCTACTCTCAACAATTCCCCCCTTTTTTTCCTATTACACTGTATATTTAGCCTTCAAATACCATTTTGGCTTAGGACTAGATACATTGCATTGATCCAATTAAGTAGATCAAAGGTGCACTTTAGCATGGAAACAACAAGATTCAGGTTAAAGTTAGGAACAACAATGAACTCAAAAATTTCACTTGTATCCTTATTTGCACATAGTTCTTTGGAAAATACTGAATTGTCTTCCATGGTGACAAAAATCTTGCTAAAAATGGGAAAAAATTCTTTGGATGCCTTAGTTCATTACCCCTTTGCCTTATTCAATTCCTTCTTGTTCAGCGTAACCCAACTTGGTCCAAGATTTGGTCAAGGACTCTGCGCTTAGAGAAGCGAAGTGCATGAAGCTAACGAAGTTATAATCATCGCATTGTGTTTTAGGGGCTTTGGGGTGAGTCAAATCCCCTTATTTTGTAACAGGTATTCAGTTTTAGTCATTATTTTGTTGGATCCATAGTATGTGGACCATTATTTTTTAGTATCGAAACTTATATAAGGAGATTTAATACTTGTCAAATGTGAATGAATAATGTCATGAGAAGATGATAAGAAAATTGAGTATTTGTATTTGTAGTCTATATTTTTGTGGAAGGTTCTGTATCTGAGTGAATGGAGGCCTTGAACAGTCTGCAGCTGAGTGCAGAGACCACCTGCAGCTAGGTGCGTAGGTTAGGGAAGAGCATGTATTGAAGATCCTTATTAATAATGAAGAAGTTTTGGAGAAGTATTGTGTATTTTTCTATGTTGATTCTCTATTGTTATTGATATCGTTATGTGCTCTTTTTACTGAATTACATGAAGGAATACATGTTATATTGTTTTCCGTTATGTCTATGTGTTAAGTACCAAACCATAAGATTAATCATCAAAGAGAAGTTATTCATGTAGACAAAGTTGTAGGAAGGTATAAGACATAAGTGAACACATGGATGAAACAACACACACATCCCTTTGGTTATAAAAACCTAGTTCTACAACCTCCCATAACTGCTTCAAGTGAGACTACGATCTGCTTGCAGGTCATTGCTGAAAGGACCAATTTTTTAGGGTTTTCTTTGTGCGTAGTCCACTTGGAAACTGGGTCAAGCCCCCATAAACCAAAAAATGGTTTCGTTTCTAGGACGAAGATCTGTTTAAGGGATATGTTTTAGCATCCATCAAAGAAAGAACTCTAAGCGTGGGTTGAATAGAAATTAAAAAAAAAAAAAAAAAAAAAAAAAAAAAAAAAAAAAAAAAAAAAAATGTTGAAAAAGAGAACAGAAACCCTCGATTATCAACTAAAGACTAGTTGCAAAAGTATATCTTCAAAGAGAAATATGAAATCTTATTTGGTTTGTTCCACATTGAATTAGATGAGTGGGTATCTAAGTTGACCGAGCATAATACTTGTTTCAAGAATGGAAAACCTAAGGAGTGGAATCCTGAATTGATACGTCAAATCAAGAACATCAGTAACAATATCTCAAGGGCTGTTGATTTATGGATTTATAGAATTTTTGGAGGATTTATCAATGAGTTCATGATAAATACCATCATGTCCTATAGCGAAGATGAATGAAGATTTTACAAAGGAGCACGAGGCAAGTTATTAAGATCTCTTAAATTCTCAATTAAGATGTTATTGTGTGAAAAGGGGATTATGTGAATGTAGTCAGATTAATGTTTGGATGAAGAGGAAATAAGCCTGAACCAGGGTTTACATGAAGTGGAAAACGATACAGAATATATCCAAAGAATTTTATTGAGAATTACTATATCCCACTATTAAGAGGATCTGAGAGTGAAGAAGAAAGAAGTTACCCTACAGGCCCATGACATTCCCCCACGCATCCTGAAGGTGCATATTTGGGATTCCCCATTCATCCACCCCCATTACACCTCATCCCCCTCCCCATAATTCCCCTGCACCCCCACTGCCTCCCCCTCCACCTATTCCGCTGAGAAGGAAAATGATCAATGACATTAAGCTGCCTATTTTTAATGGACTATGATTAGAAGATCCTGATTAGTTATGGTTTTGTTGATGCCTCTAAAATCATAGCACCAACATTGAGGATAACCACCCAATCCAGACCTTAGTACAACTCCTTCTCCATTTTGTATGGTGCCTCCCATTGGATATTATGGGACCCGTTTCCCAATAATGTATGGTTTGATGAATGAGTGTTTTAAATGTATAACAAAGATGATAGGTGATTTAATCTATAACTCTATAATAGATATATCTATATAACATGGGTAATCTCATAACAATGTGATTCTTGATGATTCCTAGAAGACGAATAATAATATAGATTATTTACTTATCCATAGAAAGATGCATTTAAATAATGATTACTTTGTTTAAGAAATTAAACAAAGTAATTGTGAAAACTTATCGCATATCATACTAATATTTATTGCTGGAATATATCTTTAATATAACAATTCTAAATCTTTCATAAGTGACATAATATAGAGTTGTTTGAAGCATGTGAGTACATCAACAATAGCAAATCAAATGGAATGCTAATTACATAAAAAACAAGACAAAAATAATAGTGATAGAAATACCAAATGCATTTGAGTCTCGTTATGTAAGTAACATTATGGTTCCACCTTTTTATTCCAGAAACTCCAAGGAGATACAAAAAATGCAGTTCTTAATGAAGCTCTTTCACAAAAATCTAAAACATTGATCCACAGCTTATATAAAATAAATTAAGAAGTGCAGAAGTGAAAACTTCTCAAGTCTAGTTTTATACAAATTGAGGACCCTTTCTAAAATAACATGAAAAGGGCTTTTATAATAAAATTAAAACAAATAGTCCACAAAAATCACCGAGAGTTGTTGGAACTGCCTACATTAAAATATGGGATTTGAATTTGAAAAATAGTACTAGCCTTTGAAGAGATTCATCGCATCTATTTCTTCTCTTATATCTGCAACCAACAAATTGAGAGCATGTTTTGAATTTCTAGAGGATGACTCATCCTAGAGTGTAGTTGTCCTGTGTATGTGGCATCTGAAAGCTCGGGCATCATGTGATCAACAACATTATCAAGGCACTTGATGGTAATCTATTGGCTATGTGGCTTGACCAAAAACGACCAATACGCATCCTAGTTAAGGCTTTGTAATCTGTTAAGATGTTCATCTTTGGTGGCCAAATATTGCTTCCATTGATTCTTTAACACTTTTGCCTTTGGAAGATTTTTTGGGGAACAATCAGAAATTAAATTGGCTCCATATAAATTATCATTCACCAGCTCAATCACATTATTCATTATAGCCTTGACTCTAGAGGTAGCCCTTTTTGCCTTTATCAACTATGTTTCTCATTCTGAAAACAATATCTCTTTATGGGACTCTTGAATTTTCGGTAGTTTAGTAGCTCTTCCTTCCTCTACGATTTGCTAGGAGACGTAATTTGTGACCTTATCATCTGCATCCTCAAATTCTAACCTGGTATTAACTTCTTGGTCAACTAGTGATGTTGTTGTAATGCATAATGGATCAATAAGAGATATTTTATGACAAAGTAGATTTAGTTGTTGAGATAAGGCTTTATTTGCTTCTAGAGCTTCCTTTTTAAATTCCTTAACCTTGGGATAATATTTGAACTATTCTATATAGAGTTGTAGCTATGTGGTTTTTTACTCTTTAGCCTTAATTTCTTGTTGATGTGTTAATCAAAGTTGTTCAAGTTATTGAGACAACTGTTGTTGTTTTTGAATGGCCTGTTGGTCAATCTTTTGTTTTTCTAGGTTTAATTGTACTTGAAGCTGCTCATTCTTTTTTTTTGTTCCACTAACTGTTCCTCACACCGATTAATCTTTTGTTATTTTTATGAAACCAGCTCAAGAAAAAGATAGAAAAGATAGATCAACGCCTTAAAATTCAGCCTCTTCGAGGGGGCAACCTCCTTTACAATACATAATTGAACAATTCTTGGATGATTCAAATGACAAAACCTCCTTTCTCTATATAGGAGCCTAAGGAGTCACAATATAACCCAGCCGACCTAACAATAATAATATAAAGCCACAAAAATAACAATAGAGGGATTCTATGGGGCATAGTAATAACAATATGGGGACAATAGGGGCACAACAAAT
>APFE030733112.1:74329-90258 GCA_000404065.3 Pinus taeda | reverse complement strand
TCCAACATTAGAGTCTATGAAATCATGATTAACATTTCCTTTGTTCACATCATGAGTTTCCTTTACTCCCCTTTCACCATTAGTAAGTATTTCTTGTAGAAAATTTGTCAAATATACCTTCAAATCTATCTTCAAATCATCAAGCTTGGCTTCCACTCCCTTTATCGTAGAATCCACGCCATTTATCTTAGCTTCTGTTAGCTTTTGTGAGAGTGAAATTTGTTGCACTTGGTCTTGTAATTTTGATATATCATGTAGCATTTCTTCCTCTTCTTCATGAGTCATGCTAGAGATTTCAGATTGCTTACTAGGTGTTTGCATTTTGTTTCCTTGGGGCATCAGTTACCGATACTAATGCTCTATTATGCCCTTTGAATTCCTTCAAAATAATTTTTCAAACCAAGCTTAAGCAAAAATTTAAAAAATCTACACACATTTTTTCACTTTGTAGGAGCTCCATATTACCTCTTATGTATCTGTAATTTCGGATCGTCCAGTTCTAAAATTGTGACTTGTGGTGGCTCTCTGTGTCCTCTTTCCAATGCCACCAGTCTAACCCCAATTGGATTCTCCAATGAAAAGTTATGCCAAATCTCCCACAGTGACCTGATTATAGACTAATTTAGTAGAGCTAACTTGTACGACGTGCCACGTGTCCCTGTTTCAACCTTTGGCTCTACAAAATATATACAAGAAACTACAGCCTATCCTCTTTCTATACCTTCTTACAAAATTTCAATCCGATGCTCAGAGAGAAACTTATGATGATTTTCCCCAGGTGACCTGTTTGGAATGTAATTCAAGAGTCTACAAAAAGACCAGCTTCCTCAGATCATATCTCCGCAAATATAGAGCGAAAAGCTCTGAAATTCAGACCCATGGTTCAATGCGATTTGATCTCAAATGGTTTTTTTTTTTTCGCTTTTGAAACATCGCAAAAAAAAAGTTATATCAAAAATTCCACGATGACTTGTTTGGAGCAGCGAAACCCTAGAATCCAAAGCTCTGATACCAAATGTTATGAAACCAACTCAAGAAAAAGATAGAAAAGATAGATCAATGCCTTAAAATTCAGCTTCTTCGAGGGGGCCAACCTCCTTTACATTACATAAATTGAACAATTCTTGGATGATTCAAATGACAAAACCTCCTTTCTATATATAGGAGTCTAAGGAGTCACAATATAACTCAGTCGACCTAACAATAATAATATAAAGCCACAAAAATAACAATAGAGGGATTCTATGGGGCACAGTAATAACAATATAGGGACAATAGGGGCACAACAATATTAATAACGGGTAAAACTACAATAGTAATGGGGTAATCACTAGTATTATAGGGACCCAACAGTTGTTCTACTGATGTTTCTTCTTCAAGCTGATTAATCCTTTGATCCTTTTCTTTGATCAATTGGTTAACTTCAGCTGCCTTATCAATTTTTGAAGCCGTGTATGTCCCAGCAAATTGAGATAACTTAGTCAAATCCTCAGAAGGATTGACCTCTGAATCCTTCCATGCAACATTCATAAATTCAGATTAAGGAGCTGTGGATGATGTCTAGTCTATTTTCCTCTTTTTCCTTTACCTCTTGACTACAGCCCTGTGTTTTTGGATGTAAACTACATCCAAGGGTGGTATTTCCTCAATATTCAATGTAAATTCTCCAGAACAATTTTCAGGGATTATTTCTATCTCTTTTTAAGCTATGCCTTTACTGGGTGTTCCTTCAATCACACTATCAGGAACGATGGGCCATTGTGGAGCGCTTCACTAGCAAAACCAATTATCTCTGAATAAAATAATTAAATTTCTAAGACTTTCCTAAGTAGAATCAACTAAGGAAAAGAAAACTATCTAAGAATTGGTTAGATAAAAATTTTACTCTGAATAAACAAAATATCAATTTTGCAATTTCTTTTACAAAACCTTAAGATAAAATAAAAAATAAAATTTGGTTTCTTCAAGCTTTGATTGGTTGTTAAAGATAAAGTAGGTGGCTCTTCCAAATTAGCTTTTAAATTTACTCTTTTTTCACAGGTAGTGCCTCTGCTGCCAGCAAACATCTATACTATCGACAGGGTTATCTTTTAACCAATCAATCATTCATTGTCCCATCCATATAAGAGTATAAATTTTGAAAGATAATTCCAGGAAGATATATCTACATGTATTTTCATTTTTTACCTTTTATTTTATTTTTTATTTTCTTGGATAAAAGCCATTTTCCTGGTTTGCGAGCCAGAAGATGACAATGCCATTCACCGGTTGTAATTGAACTAAACAAATTGGCTCGTAATGAGACCCCTTACCTTATTATTATAAGCCATTACCCTGTTTTGATATGTAGTATTGGTAATGTCAGTTTAATTAGTTCCCTATGATCATGGTAAGAAGGCTCATCATGAGGCCTCTTATCTTTCAAAACAGATATATTTTAGAATTACACTCTGAAAAATCATAAACCTAGTGGATGGCGTGAATGACTTACTCCTTAAGAGTTTATGGATGAAAATTCTAGAGTTGTGGATGCTTAGTTGGAGAAATTCCTTACCTTTTTATAAATAATCCTTCTCCACTGATAAAACTAAAAATGATTTACTGTATTTTCAAGGTTTGGAAGATTTCACAAATTTAAAGAGGATTTTAGAGTTTCATGTTTTATCTAATTTCCAAAAATGTAATTATTTCCTTGAAAGTTTCTACATTTTAAAAGCAAGTATTCACAATATTCTTTCAAAGAGCTTTTCAATAGTGAAAAGCCAATGGTAGACTATTTACAACATTATTTTCTAAAAGAAACTATCTTGCATAAAGAATATGTACAGGTAAGAAGGGGTTACCTCCTTAGGAAAAGAATTTCTTTAAGATAATCCCATTCAAAGGAAGAGAATCTCTCTTTCCTGATATGTCTTGTAGTAGAAACATTGATGAGCCTATCTTTTCAACGATTTGAATGGTCCAAGCCACATCTTCTGAAATTTGGTATGCTTACCTTTGTCTTCATGTGCTTTGTCCCATTTCAAAACGAGATCACCAATTTGTAATGTTTTTGAGTCAGCAGAACTTGCATCAAAAGAAGATTTAATGACTTGTTGATGTTTAGCATGAGTAATTTTGGCCTTTTTTCTTTCCTCATCCAATTTAAGAATTTGATCAAACCTCAATTGAATAGAGGAAGAAGGAATTTCTTCAATGAATTGTACTAGGGCTAGAGATGGGAGTGCTAAATTTGGTGGTATTACAACTTCTTTCCCATACACCAAGTTAAAAGGAGAAGTACCTATTGAGACCTTCTAAGTTATGGGATCTGCCCATAATGCAAATATTAAAGACTTATGCCAATTCCTTTGGTTTTGATCAACAATTCTTTTAATAATATTCATGAGATTCTTGTTAGTTGGCTATACTAATCCATTTCCTTAAGCATAGTAATTTGCAGAGTATATTAGCTTAAATTCTCTCTTAAGAGAAAATTCAACTATATTATTCCCAGAAAAATAAGATGCATTATCAAAAATAAGTGTGTTAGGTAAACCAAACCTTGTAATGATGAACTGATCAATAAATTCAATAATCGCATCAGAATTGGCTACCTTTAGTGGAATTGCTTCTACACACTTTGTGAAGTAGTCCATGGCCATGAGGATGTATCTGTGTTGCTTGGAAGAATGTCGAATGATCTCTCTTATAATATCAAACCCCCACTATTCAAATGGTTTCTCAATGTTAACTAGTTGTAAAGGAAACATTGGTTTCCTTTGTCTTCCGCTGGCAGTTTGGCATATCTTACATTTCCTTACGTAGTCATGGGCATCTTTAAACAAAGTTAGCCAATAATATCCAACATATAGTATTTTGTGAGATGTAGTGTTTCCTCCAAAATGTCCACCTGCTGGGCCATCATGCAATTCCTGCAAAACCGTTTGTGCTTTAGTTTTTTCAAGGCATCTTAATAAAATTGAATCATAGTTTCTCCTGAATAACACATTATCAATGATTTCAAAGTGTTTGTATTTTAATCTTAAGGAATGTTTGTTTTTGTAGCTGAATTCAGGAGGAGAATATTCATTTTTAAGTAAAATATTAGATCAACATATTGGGATTCAAAATTAATGATACTTTTCTCATTTACTTGTGCAGTATTACCTGAATCTTCCTAATCTGGAATATTGGAAGCTCCTATCAATAACCTACAAAAACCTTTCCCTCTAACAATTTTCGCTGGTTTAATATTAATATCATATTCTTGTAAATTTGTTACCTAGTTAGCTCTCTTCTCTCCTACTTCTCTTTGAACTAGAAATTGTCTCATTGCAGAGAATGGGACTATTACTTTAGTGTGTGTTTTTAGGAGGAATGGTCTAAAGTGTTTGATATACTTAAATATAGTAATGCTTGTTTTTCAACTTCAGAATAGTTGAGCTCAACACCTTGTATATTAGAACTAAAGAAAGATATGGGTTCTTCTACTTGTTGTTTATTGATCTATGTTAAAACAACAACATAAGTTGTTTTAGTGGCCAAAGTATACAAAATAAAATGACTAGAAAAAATTGGAGTATTCAGTGCAGGAGCATTAATTATTTCTTGTCTGATTTAGCCAAAAGCCTATTTTTCATTATGTCCCCATTTGAATACAGAATTTTTCTTAATCATGGATTGCAAGGGAAAAACTATATGAGAAAAGTCAGGAACAAATCTCTTCACAAAATTTATCTATCCCAAAAATGATTGCATAGATTTCTTATTATGTGGCAAAGAGATATCAGAAATCTCTTTTATCCTGTCACGATCAATGTATATGCCATCTTTGGATACAATAAACCCTAAGATTTTACCTTCATTGGGAGCAAAGAATGATTTCTTGGGATTTAAAGAAATCCCATATTTTTTGCAATGTTCAAAGATCTATTTTAAATCATGTAGATGATTGCTCTTTTTCCTAGTATAGAAAGTTATGTCGTCTAAGTAAACAATGACTGTCCTATTGATCAAACCTTTGAAGGCTATATCCATGGCTCCTTGGAAAGTAGCTCCGGCATTTATCAAACCAAAAGGCATTTTCTGATAAGCATATGTTCCCCATTTAGTTCTGAATGTAGACTTTAATCTATATTCTGGATGTACCAGTATCTAATTGTATCCTGGAAAACGATTAAGAAAAGACATTAACTCTGAGCCAGTTGTTGATTGAAGTATCTGCTCCATTTTTGGTAATGGGAAATTATCTTTCTGACATGCTTTGTTGAGATTTCTAAAATCTATGCAAATCCTAATATCACCATTCTTTTTTCTTACAGGTACTAAATTTGAGACCCATTTAGAATGTCTGACAGGAAATATTATTTTGGCTTTAAGGAGTTTATTCAACTCTGCTTTGATTTGAATTTCAAGATTTGGGTGAATTTTACCTAGCTTCTATTGTACACGTTTCTCATTAGAAATCATTGGAATTGTGTGTTGAACGATAGAGGTATCATAAGTTTTTAGATCTTTATAATTCCAAGTGAAAACATTTTTGTATTTCTTTAATAATCTGATGAAAGAAAATATTTCATCTGATGAAATTCCAAGTCCTAGATTGAGATTTTATGGTTTGGCCTCAGTGCCGAGATTTACTAATTCAAACCTCAAAGTAGAACTTTGAAGTTTTTCATTAGTGACCTTTTTTAATCTATCTTAAATATCATAAAGATCTTCTAGCTTGACCACAGATTTAGGAATAGGATTTTCATTAAGTCTTTGCTTTAATTGAAGATCATGATCACTTTCATCGATAATATGATCATCATAAGATCCTTCAGAAGTCAAGAAATTTAAGATATCCTCATCATGATTGGACACATGCCAATTGGTGACATTATTTGGGACGGATGGCTGAAAAATTAATTCAATAGAAAATCTATCCATAGTCCTCGGATGGAAGGAATTTAGAAGCAACATTAGCCAAAAGATTGGTTGCTGCATTCTGTGATCTAGGAATAGGAGAAATGTCAAATGCCAGAAAATGAGTTATGAGATCTTGAACAAGTGATTGATAATGTTTGAGATGCCCTAAGAGACAATCGATAGTATTTCTCACTTGTTTAATGACAATTTGGGAATCACCAAATACTTTCAGATATTGGATATTCAAGCCTGTTGCTTTATAGAGCCCTTGAATCAATGCCTCATATTCTGTAGTGTTATTGTTATACTCAAATTCTAATCTACATGATAACATTGTTTTTTCTCCTTCTGGACTAACTAAAATACATCCTACTCCTACACCATCATTAGATTTTGATCCATCAAAATACAAAGACCAAAATAAATGCTTATTTATAGGTTTATTTACAAGTCCATCTACAACACTAACACACTTTGAGGTATTATTATGGGAGAAATTTCTGATTTGTGACATGACACTATTAACAGGAAAAGGAAATTGTTGAGCATCAAAATTCGCAAAAAATGATTCAGCCAAATAGTTTCCAAGAATGATATTATTGAAGGCTACAGGTTGATTTTCTTCTTCAAACTCAGTTACAGTATGAGTCAAATTTTTTTCATGATCTATTCTGATTTTATTTGGCTTCCCATTATAGGAAAGCCACATGTGAGACCAATCAGTCGAAATATAACTAGTGCATTTTTTTGACCAATCTCTGCTAAGGATCAAACCATAAAACTCAGGGATGTCAGCAATTAATATATCAATTCTTTGGACAACCCTGGGAACAACAGATAATTTGATAGTAACTGAATTTATTTCTCCTAAAACTTGAACCTTAGTTCTATCTAATTAAACAATATGAACTGCAGACTTCTGGGGCTCAATATTTAACTTGGAGCACACTGAGGCTGGCATTATATTTTATGAAGCCCCAAAATCTATCAAGCAATTTTGCAAATTTCTATTGTAGATCTCATAAGTTAAAACAACATCAGTAGAATCTACCTTATTAGATGGTGGCTTACTTAATCCTCTAGTAGCCTTGGATAATACACTAGTTGGAAGAGGAAAAGAAGGTACTGCATTTAATTCTTTAAGTAGCAACTTTTGTTGATGTTTGAGCTTGCTAAGCTCATGCAAAGAAATATTTGCTCGAGTTTTCTTCATGTCCTCCACAATGTTATAATCCATGGAATCTAAAACTACTAGTGTTTTAGATGATGAGGGAGGATTGGAGGATGATGGTTGATTGTGGGGAGAGACAACTAGAGTTTTCTTTGTGGGAGCTTTGTGTTTAGTAACAGCACTTGAGTTTTTCTTCTTTGAATTTGGTTGATTAGCCTCTACTATACTTTTGCTTCTGGTGTTTACTAGGAGAGCTTCCTGTTCACTTTCATTATCAGAGTTAGGTAAGATAAAGTCCCACATTCCATGACATTCAACTGTTTCATCTTCTTTTGTTTCTTTAGCTGATGAAACTGTATCTTCATCTTCATCATCATCCAGATTAGATTCTACATTAGATATAGAATTAGGTGGTTTAGGATCAGTTTGCTAATTTCTTTTAAAGTTCCTAAATGGTTTTTTTGTAGAAGTTTTAGCTACCTACTTTTTTATTTCAACCATTTCATTAGACAGAGTTTTAAGAACTTTTTGTAAACCTTCCATGTCATATGGATCCTTGGTTGCTTTGTTCTTTGAATCATCTCTAAAGGTAACTTTTTTGGATTTCCTTTCTTCTAGAGCATTTTTATTTTCCAAAGCAAGGATAAGTTTTTCAACAAAGGTTGCTTCCTTCATATTTTCTGCTAATGTTAGTTTAGCAGCCTTATCAACAAAGATGGCTATGTTTCAAGGCAAGGCAGAAATATACCATTCATTTCGAACTTCCTCACTAGGCTTGGATGTTGCAGGAATTTTATTTAACAGCTTATTAAAGCGTGACTTGAAGTCCTTGATGGGCTCTTTTGATTCGGATTTCAGATCGGAGAGGACATTAATCAAAGTTGTTGTAGACCTATCATCTCCAAACTTAGTTAGAAATTGCTCCTGAAAAGCATCCCAACTATTGATATACCCTGGTGGTAATGAAAAGTACCACAATCGTGGTGCTCCTTGTAGAGTGTATGGAAATAGTCTAACAATAGCATCTTCTTCCGTTACTCCATTCAAGTTGATTGATAACATGAAATTGTTTATATGTTCTTCCACTAACAGGCCATTGTTAGGATTAAATTTTGGTAACCATTTTTCAGGATGTGCTGGAAATTGGCTCAAAGGTGCAGGCATTCTAACAGCTCCTGGGTTGGTCCATGGCCTTGGTTGAGGTTGATTATGTGCCATCGTTGAGCTAACAGTAGAAGAGGGTGATGAAGCAGTTAAAAGTGATTGGGTAGAGGATGTTGAAGTTCCTGTACCTATTTGGACTATGATCTGAAGTTGGGAAACGGATGTATGACCTTTCAATGGTATGGATGGAATGGATGATGTGGTGGACAAAGTCTCACTGTTAGATTCGGATGGTGTCTTCCTAGCCCTTTTTTGACTTGGTAGAGGGAATTCAACTCGTGGAATACCAAGTTTTTCACTCTTTACCCTAGTAAGCAGTTGTGATGGGATATATTGCAAAGTCACACTACCTTGGGATAACTCAAACTCTTCTTGGGATATTGAAAACCCTTGGAGTTTATGAATCAAAGATTGTACTTCAAGGGGTTCAAGGGAAGAATTTTCTGGTGTGTTTACGATTTTAGGAATGGGTGTTGTATTTTTCTTTTCAACTTCTCGCTTAGGAATAGGAGATTTAGAATGAAAAGGAGAAGCTGGAGGAGATGGTGAGGAAGTTTTACTCTTAGAATGGCCTGTGGATTTAGATTTACTCACCATTCATAGTTAAGCCCTCCTTCTAGCGCCAAAAAGTTTGATGCCTCTAAAATCGTAGCACCAACATTGGGGATAACCACTCGGTCCGGACCTTAGTACAACTCCTTCTCTATTTGGTATGGTGGCTCCGACTGGATATTATGGGACCAGTTTCACAATAATGTATGGTTTGATGAATGAGTGTTTTAAATGTATAACAAAGATGATAGGTGATTTAATCTATAACTCTAAAATATACATATATATCTATATAACCTAGGTTATCTCATAACAATGTGATTCTTGATGATTCCTAGTAGACAAATGATAATATAAATTATTTTTTTATACACATAAAGATGCCTTTAAATAACGATTACTTTGTTTAAGAAATTAAACAAAGTAATTGTGAAAACTTATCGCATAACATACTGATATTTGTTACTGACATATACCTTTAATATCACAATTCTAAATCATTCGAAAGTGACATAATATAGAGTTGTTTGAAGCATATGAGTACATCAACAATAACAAATCAAATGGAATGATAATTACATAAAAAACAAGACAAAAAGAACAATGATAGAAATACCAAATGCATTTGAGTCTCGTTATGTAAGTAACATTCTGGTTCCACCTTCTTATTCTAGAAACTTCAAGGAGATACAAAAAATGCAGGTCTTAATGAAGCTCTTTCACAAAAATTTGAAACCTTGATCCACGGCTTATAAAAAATAAATTAGGAAGTGCAAAAGTGCAAACTTCTCAAGTCTAAGTTTATACAAATTGAGGACCCTTTCTAAAATAACATGAAAAGGGTTTTTATAATAAAATTAAAACAAACTATCCATAAAAATCACTGGGAGTTGTTGAAACTACCTACATTAAAATCTGGGATTTGAATTTCAAAAATAGCATTAAGATTTCCTTTGAAGAGATTCATCGCATCTATTTCTTCTCTCGTATCTTCAACCTACAAATTGAGAGCATGATTTGAATTTTTGGAGGATGACTCATCCTGGAGTGTAGTTGTCATGTGTATGTGGCATCTGAAAGATCGAGCATCATGCGATTAACAACATCGGCAAGGAACTCGATGGTCATCCGTTGGCTGTGTGGCTTGACCAAAAAGGACCAATACGCATCCTAGTTAAGGCTTTATACTCAGTTGAGTTGTTTATCTTTGGTGGCCAAATCTTGGTTCCATTGATTCTCTAACACTTTCGCCTTTACAAGCTTTCCTGGGGAACAATCAGAAATTAAATTAGCTCCATATAAATTATCATTCACCAATTCAATCACATTATTCATTATAGACCTAGCTCTAGAGGTAGCCCTTTCTGCCTTTATCAATTGTGTTTCCCATTCTAAAAACAATATCTCTTTATGCGACTCTTGACCCTTCCTCTGTGCTTTGCCAAGAGAGGTAATTTGTGACCTTATCATCTGCATCCTCAAATTCTAACCTGGTATTAACTTCTTGGTCAATCAGTGATGTTGTTGTAATGCATAATGGATCAATAAGAGATATTTTATGACAAAGTAGATTCAGCTGTTGAGATAAGGCTTTATTTGCTTCTAGGGCTTTTTAAATTCCTCATCCTTGGGACAGTATTTGAAATGTTATATATAGAGTTGTAGCTTTGTGGTTTGCTCCTCTTTAGCCTTAATTTCTTGTTGATGTGTCAATCAAAGTTGTTCAAGTTCTTGAGACAACTGTTGTTGTTTTTGAATAGGCTGCTCATCAATATTTTGTTTTTCCAGGTTTAATTGTACTTGAAGTTGCTTATTCTTTTGTTTTTCTTCTACTAACTGTTCCTCAAGCCGATTAATATTCTGTTGTTCTACTGATGCTAGTTCTTAAAACTGATTAATCCTTTGATCCTTTTCTTTGATCAATTGGTTAACTTCAGTTGCCTAATCAATTGTTGCAGTTGTGTATGCCCCTACAATTGTGATAACTTAGTCAAATCCTCAGAAGGATTGACCTCCGAATCCTTCCATATAACATTCATAAATTCATATTGAGGAGTTGTGGATGATGTTTGGTCTATTTTCCTCCTTTTCCTCTGCCTCTTGACTACAACCCTGTGTTTTGGGCTGTAAAATACATCCAAGGGTGGTATTTCCTCAATATTCAATGTAATTTCTCTGGAAGGATTTTTAGTTATTATTTCTATCTCTTTCTAAGCTGATGGAGCTCTAAGCGTGGAGGCAGATGCTAACAAGGCTACTATCAGCACTTTAAAGAATATTGGTCGTGCTCCCAAGTGGATTCCTTCACACACTATAAGCAAGTGTGATTGCATAGATTCAGGCCCGAGAGCAGTGTGCATTGAGCATGATCAATGAATATAAGGTCAACTATGAACAAACATTCGTTGAGAAGATGGTAGTGCTAGAAGCATGGAAGAAGGTTCAGGAGCAGAATGAGTGCACTGTAGTAGTGCTAGCCGAAGCATGTAGAACCATTCTAGAACTGCATATACCAGAAGAAGTGTCATTGGAGGCCAAGATTAGAAAGTTGGCTGCAAGTGTTGTTGGCATTATGGCACTAGTTTGGAGCTATGGCACAGGTGTTGTCCTTGATGGCAACTCTCTTTGGTAACAGATATCAGTTCAGGCACTCAGAAAGAAGAAAAAGACATATACGCAGGCTCGTCTAGATGAAGGCGCGTATACACACGGGTTAGACATTACAAAAGCGCGTATATGTTGGGGATCATACTTTTAGTCCATGGTAGTTAGTCCTTGGGATTTGAACCTACGTTTTGGACCATGACGTCTTGGCAGATGTGTTGATCCCTAGTTTTGGGTTCATGGTATTGAAATGTTATGATTTTGGACCATGGTATTGAGGAAGGCCTAAGACTACAAAAGAGGAAGGAGATCATGTGGCAAATGATCATCTGAATTATTATTGAAGATTCGAAAAAGAGCTAGAGTTGGTATATTGGCAATTGGGTGATGATACAGATCTGGATCTGAATGAAGGAGGAAATTTAGTGCAAAAGAAGGATAAGTTCTATTCATGGGTCATAATCTTTAAGCTTGAATGATAGTATCTTTGTATGATTTTGATATGCTAGATGTGGCGCTTGCTTGATCTATAAGTCTGATAATCTGGGTTAATTAGTGATTGAATATCTGGAAGAGTGTGTTATCCTTTATAGATCTGTATGCAGGTTCAGTGAAGTGAAGGCACGTATACACGCAGTTTCGGAGAAGTAAAGACGCGTATACTCAGGTTGTTCCATTCGCAGATGCGTATGCACGCATGTTGCAGGATGTTAAAATAGCGTATATGCTTTAAGTTGTGATCTAGCTGCTTCTGTTTATTGCTGCTGTGTTCTGGGTTCTGTTTCTGCTGTGTGGTTTCTGGTACTCTGATTTGGATACAACTGTCAGAGAAGTGTCTACTTGATTCAGTGCTAATTGGTGAAAAGGAGATTGTTTGATGCAGAAATTCTTGATGATTGATTGATGTTCATGGATCCAGTTTGAAAATCTATGAAACGTGGTCCCTGGAAGAAAGAGAAGGTTGTAGCCTTCTGTAGGCCAGCACCTACGTACTAGTATCTTGGCTAGTGCAAAAGCTAAGGGGGTTGTAGCTTCCTTCTAGGAGAAGCTGGAGAACGAGAGAGAGTAGTAGCTCTCTGCAGGTTGCAGCCTGCATACTGGTAAAGGTCTGCACCAGTACATTGTAAAAAGAAGTTTCTAATTAAAGAAAAGATAGAGACGAATTGCAGCAGGTGATTTTCACCCACATTGGGTTTCCACCTTATATCTTCTGTTTTGTGTGTGTGATTGTCTTTCTGCTCTGTTTACTGTATCTGGTTACTAGTTATTTGGTTCTGCATCACAGATTAACAATCATCATCAGAAAGATAAAGTAAATTAAAAGTTTTCTCTGTATACGTGGGTTTCCTTCTTCATAGTTGCGTATATACGCAGGTTTATCTAATTGAAGTAGCATATACAATTTGTTTTTGAAAAAGGAATATTTGACTTGATAATATTGATTCACCCCCCCTCTCAGTATTATTTCCAACAATTGGTATCAGAGCAGGTCCTTCTGAAGAAGCTTGATCGCTTGAAGGAAGATCTTTCATCATGAGCAACTACGAGAGGGAAGCATCAATCAGGCTACCAGTTTTTGATGGGACAAACTTCGTATACTGGAAGGTAAGAGTTACTGCCTATCTTCAATCTCTGGGTACTGAAGTCTGGGATATCATAGATACAGGGTATGCTTTTCTAGCATCAACTCCCATAGATCCAGCTGAGAAGAATAAATATGAAACGAATGCAAAGGCGGTCAATACTCTATTGGGATGTCTATCACAATCTGAATTTGTCAAAGTCATTCAGTATAAATCTTCTAAGGAAATATGGGACAAGATTGTTCTGAGCTATGAAGGAGATGATCAGGTAAAACGTGCAAAACTTCAAACCCTTAGAATTCAGTATGAAAATATCAGAATGTACAATGATGAAAGTGTGGCTAACTATTTTCTTCGGGTAGATGAGATTGTTAATTATATGAAAAATTTGGGTGAAGAAGTAAAAGAGGCGGTTGTGGTTGAAAAAGTTCTAAGATCTTTGTCCCCTAGGTTTGAATCTAAAGTTTCTGCAATAGAAGAAAAGGAGAATCCTCAAAACCTTAAAATGTCACAATTGCATGGGATTCTAACTGCTTATGAAATGAGGGAAGGAGGACCATCATATAGGAGAGAAGTTGCCTTCAAAGCTTCTGGTAAAGGAGACAACTATGAGTTTGGACATATATCAGAAGAAGAAAAAGAATCGAATTTTGTCAAAAATCTTCAACGGGGCACTGGACGATTCCGAGGTAAGTTACCTTTCAAATGCTTTGCTTGTGGAAGAGTAGGTCACTATGCTGCCAAATGTCCTCATAAGGATAAACTTGACAAAGGTAAGGAACCTGTTAGATGGAACAAGAAACAGAATGTAAATAAGAAAGCTATTACACTCATGAAGACAGTGATGGACTTTCAAATAACGATGAAGATGAACGAGGTAATAATTATAGACTTTTAATGGCTTTTGAAGATGATGATTTCATGGATGCTATAGATGAAGAAGGTCTTTATGAAGAGATTTCTAAACTCAAAATTTGTTTAGAAGAGAAAAATATGATTATTGATACTCTGTAATTCCAATTGGCTGAAAGTGAAAAACATCATGAAAAGTTAGAATGTGAAATAGTGGGACTTAGAAAAGAGATTGAGAAAACTAAAGCTCTTAATCTTATATTTTTAAAGGATCTGAAACTCTGGATGAGATTATCAGTGTGTAGCGTTCCCTTCTAATCAAGACAGGTCTAGGGTATAATGAAGAAACATCTCAAGCTTCCACCTCCAAAAGTTATCTTGATGCAGCAAGAAGGAGTGAGCAAAGGCCTAATAGAAATCATCAGGTAAATCAGGGACAGTCTTCCTCAAGAATGAACAAAGACTATCAAGAAAATCGGGGGCATGCTACCTTAAGGAAAAACAAAAGCTACAACCAGCCATAGGTAAAATCTTCCCAATTTTCTTCAAGAATAGATGGCAGTGGAAACTACATTCGGTTGAATGATAGTCGCAGAAATTTCTTCAATGGCCAATGTTTCTCTTTCCATAACTTTGGTCACAAAGTAGCTCAAAGTGTTTCCTATAGGAGAGTCATGACTAGAGAAGCTCAAAAACAAAGAAGTATGTCTGCAATCATGAAGAAGACATATAACAACTTCTCCGCCCTTGAAAGTGAAATTGAATGTTCTATTTGTAATAATTTTGGTCATGAAGATTCTGGATGCAGGAGCAGGTTTTGGAAGACAACTCAGAAGGAACAAACCTCGAGTGCCAAAACATGGAGAATGAAGGAACCGCAACCAGAAAGATGTGGGATAGATTTATATGCAGAAGGACAAGAAAATCAATGGTACATCGACAGCGGATGTTCGAAGCATATGACAGGTGATAAAGAAAAAAATTGAATCAGTATACTGCTTTAGAAAAGGGAAAGAAAGTTTCTTTTGGAAATGATACTCCGGCAGCCATAAAAGGAAAAGGCATTGGTCAGTTAAAAGAGGATGTCAAAGCTGGAAATGTTTTATATGTTGATGGTTTGAAGCATAATCTATTAAGTGTCAGTCAGATGTGCGATAATGGAACCGAGGTGACATTTCGATCAGATGGGTGTAGTGTGCGTGATCTTGATACAGGAAGAACAGTACTCAAAGGCAAAAGAACTCCAAACAATCTATACATATTTGAAGAAGGAGAACAACAATGTTATGTGAGCAAGAATGATGAACACTGGTTATGGCACCGGAGGTTGGGGCATCTAAGCTTTTCACAAATAAGGAAAGCATGCAAATACCAGGCAGTTCGTGGTCTTCCAGACATCAAAATTCCAGACAACACCATATGCAAAGCATGTCAATTTGGGAAGCAAACCTAACTTCCCTGAGAAGGAAGGATCAGCCAGCAAACCTCTTGAGCTAGTTCATACAGATGTATGTGGACCATTCAGGAAAAGGTCACCTCGAGGAGAAGAATACCTTATAGTATTCATTGACGATTTCTCCAGGATGGTTTGGTTAGGACTTATGAAGCACAAGGACGAAGCTTTTGAAAAATTCAAATCCTTCAAAGATTTGGTTGAAAATGAATCAGATTCATAGAAAATTTTAGGGGCGAATGTTCGCCCTTTGGCGAAATTAAGGGGTTTTAAATTTTTAGTGGGCGAATTTTGTATCATAGTACATTTTTACAAATCACCTCAAATAGCCCACCTTATTTTAAGGGAGAGGGTAAAAAAGGTAAATTTAGCCCTTGAAATTAGGAGTTACAACCTTCCATTCGCCCATTTTCAAAGAATAGGTTTTATTTAAGTGAATCCATTCGCCCATTTTCAAGAATAGGTTTTATTTAAGTGAATCCTATGGGCCAAAGGCCCAAATACCATATTTATAAAAGAGGTATGGTAAATTAATAAAAATATAAATAAATGAGAGGTATGGTAAATAAATACAACATTTTTTATATTTACTCCATAGGTCACCTTATATACATGCAAGGGTGTAAACAAATAAAAATATAAGTAAAGTGGAGGTATG
>APFE030733112.1:0-72343 GCA_000404065.3 Pinus taeda | reverse complement strand
ACAGAATGAAGGCGGTATCTTCTTGTCTCAAACCAAGTACCTCAAGCAGATTCTAAAGAAGTATGGCATGGAAGATGCGAAACCAGTATGTACCCCCATGGTTACAAGATGCAGTCTTAGTGCAAATGATGAATCAACAGCTGTACATCAGCCAACCTATAGATCCATGATTGGAAGTCTACTTTATTTGAGAGGTACCAGACCAGACATCACACATGCAGTGGGAATAGTTGGAAGATTTCAAGAAAATCCAAAGGAAACTCATCTTCAGGCAGTAAAGAGAATTTTCAAATATCTTCAAGGAACTCAAAACTATGGCTTATGGTATCCTAGAGATACAGATCTCACACTTCATGCTTATACAGATGCAGATTGGGTTGGAAGCGTGGATGACATGAAGATCACAAGTGGTGGTGCATTCTTTATGGGTTCCAGATTAGTATCTTGGTTCAGCAAGAAACAGAGTTCGATTGCTTTATCTACAATTGAAGCAGAATATGTGGCTGTTGCGTCTTGTTGCACCCAACTTCTATGGATGATGCAGAATTTACAGGATTTTCAAATCACTTGTACACCACCTATTTCCATCTCATGTGATAATACAAGTGCAATCAGCATTTCAAAGAACCCAGTCATGCATTCAAAGACCAAGCACATACCGATCAAGTATCACTTTCTCCAGGAACAAGTATTGGAACAAAAGGTTAAATTGGAGTATGTTCCTTCTAAGGAACAAGTAGCTGATATTCTCACCAAACCACTGCCCAGGGAAACTTTTGAATATCTCAGACAGAAGCTGGGAGTAGTTGATGTATCATCTTTCTATTAAATCTTGTCTGTTTCAGAAAAATGGGTGTACATGTGTTGGATGAGGAGGATCCACGTACATACGTTGTTCTGTGTAGATAAAGTCGCGTATATGGAGGCTTGATGGATATCAGAAGGAGCAGGCTCTGGTTGAAGTTATTCTGATATGGGTCTGACAGAGACCATCCGGCACAGGTTCAGGGGGAGCAGATAATCTTCTAATAATGCATTGTTGGCATTATCTTAGAAGCGTTTGATTATGGTTCATAGCTGTTGTTGATTTCAGGTGGAATAGAGGCAGAGGGAGAACAGAAGGAAATCTTGGTTGCTGATCTGAATGGTGATTAACAGTTGCTGCTGCTATCGGTTTTTGGTGACTTTCATAAGTCATATATTTCGTATCGATGTCATGTATCTCTTTCTTATATGGTGTCAAGGTCATGTAACGACCTATATTGGTTTCCTCACTATGCTTGGGATGAAGATGTAATGTATTTGGCCATCATATGTAAATTTCTGATGTATTCCCACTTGGTTGGGTAGATGATCCCCACTTGGTTGGGTGATGGATGTATGTATTGAGTCTTTTGGTGATAGGAAGGTCTTTAATGATGCATAAGTCTTGGTTCTTCTTGAAGAACATCTTTTTGCAGATCTTGCCTACAGTCAGGGGGAGCATGGTCCGCACGGGGGAGCACAACCCTTTGCCCTTGATGAAAAAGGGGGAGAATGAGCTTGAGGATCTTGGTGTTGCCATCATGTCCAAAGGGGGAGATCATTGGCATTATGGCACTGGTTTGGAGCTATGGCACAAGTGTTGTCCTTGATGGCAACTCTCTTTGGTAACAGATCTCAGTTCAGGCACTTAGAAAGAAGAAAAAGACATATACGCAGGTTCGTCTAGATGAAGGCGCGTATACACGCAGGTTAGACATTACAATAGCGTGTATATGTTTGCGATCATACTTTTGGTCCATGGTATTTAGTCCTTGGGATTTGAACCTATGTTTTGGACCATGACGTGTTGGCAGATGTGTTGATCCCCAGTTTTGGGTTCATGGTATTGAAATGTTATGATTTTGGACCATGGTATTGAGGAAGGCCTAAGACTATAAAAGAGGAAGGAGATCATGTGGCAAATGATCATCTGAATTATTATTGAAGATCCGAAAAAGAGCTAGAGCTGGTATATTTGCAATTGGGTGATGATACAGATCTGGATCTGAATGAAGGAGGAACCTTAGCACAAAAGAAGGATAATTTATATTCATGGGTCATAATATTTAAGCTTGAATGATAGTATCTTTATATGATTTTGATTTGCTAGATGTGGCGCTTGCTCGATCTATAAGTCTGATAATCTGGGTTAATTAGTGATTGAATATCTGGAAGAGTGTGTTATCCTTTATAGATCTGTACGCAAGTTCAGTGAAGCGAAGGCGCATATACACGCAGTTTCGGAGAAGTAAAGACGTGTATACTCAGGTTGTTCCATACGCAGATGCGTATGCATGCATGTTGCAGGCTGTTAAAATAGTGTATATGCTTTAAGTTGTGATCTAGCTGCTTCTGTTTATTGTTGTTGTGTTCTGGGTTCTATTTTTGTTGTGTGGTTTCTGGTACTGTGGTTTGGATACAGCTGTCAGAGAAGTGTCTACTTGATTCAGTGCTAATTGGTGAAAAGGAGATTGTTTGATGCAAAAATTCTTGATGATTGATTGATGTTCATGGATCCAGTTTGAAAATCTATGAAACGTGGTCCCTGGAAGAAAGAGAAGGTTGTAGCCTTCTGTAGACCAGCACCTACGTACTAGTATCTTGGCTAGTGCAAAAGCTAAGGGGGTTGTAGCTCCCTTCTAGGAGAAGCTGGAGAACGAGAGAGAGTAGTAGCTCTCTATAGCTTGTAGCCTGCGTACTGGTAAAGGTCTGCACTAGCACATTGTAAAAAGAAGTTTCTAATTAAAGAAAAGATAGAGATGAATTGCAGTAGGTGGTTTTCACCCGCATTGGGTTTCCACCTTATATCTTCTGTTTTTTTGTGTGATTGTCTTTCTGCTCTATTTACTGTCTCTGGTTACTGGTTATTTGATTCTGCATTATAGATTAACAATCATCATCAGAAAGATAAAGTAAATTAAAAGTTTGCTCTGTATACGCGGGTTTCCCTCTGCATAGGTGCGTATATACGCGGGTTTATCTAATTGAAGTAGCGTATACAATTTTTTTTGGAAAAAGGAATATTTGACTTGATAATACTGATTCACCCCCCCTCTCAGTATTATTTCCAACAAGTGTGTGTGATGCAAAGACAGAAGTAGCCAAGGTTCAGTTTGAATTAAACCTTAAACTCACAGAGCTTGAGTTGAAGTCACAACCTTCAACTCCACCAGAGATCAGAGAATAGTGCGAGGCCACTGTAAAGGATGGATTTGCAACAATAGATGCCACAGTGGCAGATTGCACCGCACTCTTTGAGTAGTCAATGGAGGTAGTCACGATGCTCTAAGAGGATCCTAACCTGCGAAGGTTGAATATGAAAGGTTGTGAATTACAACAACAGTATGATAAAGTAAGAGCGATGGCATGCACCATCTCTATATCACAGCAACTGGCTAAGTTGGATGAGGCAAAGCGGTTACTCGAATAGGTGGAGGCAGTGTAATGGAAACAGAAAGTCCTCAGGGCTAGATTGGAGCCTTGGCTAGGCAAGGCATATGTTATCTCTACCACCATTGAGGAGAAGATGGCGAGCCTATAGAGGACACAATAGAAGATAAAGGAAGACAGTGCAGGACCAACAACAGAGAAACTGCTGGAGTAAATCAAGCAAGCAGCCACGCAGAGTGCGACTGAGGTAGCAGCAGCATAGGTCGAGGTGGGAGGTCTCCGTAATAAGATTTCCATGCCAACAAAGTGACTCAAGGATGAGTCACGGTATTTTTTTTGGGGGCCTATTGCGACATGGTCCCCTACGGTAAATTTTGGGGCAAAAGCCCAAGTTTTTTTTATGTTGAGTGTAAAGTCTTCACAAGTTGTGGTCGCGAAGCACATAGATAGTAAAGTGTCAAAAAGGGGTTTTCCCTTCTTTTATGGAAGTTGTGTTGGATTTAGTAGATCTACCCATGGTTCGCGAACCATGGGATTGTATAAAAAGGAGAGTCTTAGAGAGTCTAAGGTAAGTAGGAAGACGAATGTAATGGTTCAGTAGAAGTGAAGAGCAAAGAGTCTTAGAGTAGAAGAGAGGCTCTGCTGCAGTGTGCATAGAGACCTAAAGTAGAGTCTGCAGCTGAGTGCGTAGGGTAGTCTTGAGTCTGTAAGAGCTAGTTTATTTCCATTTTGTATGTAAGCATATTTTAGTTCTTTGATATTAATGAAATGAAGTTTTATTTCTACTACATCTCTACATTGATGTTTATATATGTATTCTGTCACATTCATACATAGGTTTAGATCACTTGTATCAGAGCGGTATGCTCTTTCTTTATTTATTTTTTCGTGTCCCCAACAAGGTCAGGGTATAAAGGGTTAGGGCTTGAACTGGTTGAACCTTTGCAAGACCAGCCTCTTAAACTCTGACGATGTCTCATGGTGGAAGAAAAGAAATACGAAAGACTAGGAGATCCCTTCAAAATATTACTCGAAGAAGCCCTCCAGCAACAGAGGAATGTGATGATGGAAACATTTTCCCAGATCCTTCGGTGGATGCCCACAGGAGATGCATCTTCACCTGGAAGCCACTCTGTAGGCATCACTCCCTTCAAGGTACAAGTTAGTTTTGATATTCCCATATTTGAAGGCCAAATAGATGCAAACATTGTAGATATATGGTTAAATTTGTTTGAAGGGTATTTTTTGGTTCATTATTTTTCCAATAGGGAAAAGATTACTTTTGTACTCCTCAAAGGCACCCCCCATGTCAAGGACTGGTGTGAAAACTACTGTGAGTAGAAGGATAAGAGAAAACCCTCACTATTTTCAACCACAACCCACTTGGAACTCTTTCTGAGACGCCATCAAGGAGTAGTATTACCCTTTCGAGAGTTCTGAAGATAAGTACCTAAAGTGGACCACACTACGACAAGGAAGGGACCAAGATTCCTGGAGTTCACAAATACTTTTCATACCCTTCACACAAAATTGGGTACCAAGGATTCAGAGCGGCCTCTGGTACTCATGTACCATGACTGTTTGGAAAAATACTTCCAGGATGAGATGGATTTCCTAAACATCTCATCGCTTGGCTCCTCCTATCGATACACTGTCAGGATTGAGCAAAATTTTAAACAAAAGAGGTGAGAATTTAGATCTTTGAATATGAAGCAACGGAAAGGTGCTCCAAAATTGCAAAACAAAGGACAAATATAAGGAGGGGTGATCCAAGACAAACCATTGAAACCAAAAGAAAATAACAACAACATGAAAAAAAATAAGGACACATGAAATTGGTTTGATTTCCATAAGAGCCCCACTCACAACATAAGCGAGTGTCGATCCAAGTAGAAACTAGTGGCTGAGCTAAAGGCTTCAGGGTTAGATGCATGTTCCAACTCTGAGTCAAAACCCAACAAGGGGAATGACAAAGGGAAGAATATTATTGATGAGAAGCCCAATTCCATGATTTCCACCACCAAGATCCATAAATTGAGCCCGAAGATAAATAGGAAGGTGAGTGTCTCTTCCACTCATAGATGGTGGTGAATAGTTAACTATTGTAATTCATTGTCAATAGTAGGAGCCAAAAGAACCTAATATCAGCAGAGGTAATGAAGCAATTGGGCCTACTTACCACACCACACCCACAACCATACACCATTGGGTGGCTGCACCAAGGAATATATCTTCGTTTTAGCCAGTAGTGTCGCCTTCCCTACGGCATCAAGCCCTTCATAGATGAGGTATTGTGTGATGTTGCTCCTATTGAATTTTGTGATGCATTATTAGGCCAATCACACATGTGGAAGCATCACGATATATATGAGTCAAGGCCTCGCACTGTTATTATTTATTTGGGTAATAAGTTACACAGGATATCGGAGGTAGCCTCACCTACCACCATCTCTTTGATCTCTGCTAAGAAATGTAGTAAGATTGTATCCAAGACTGAGAAAATTATTTTTCTTTTTGACTCACTCTTAAAATAAGGGTAATATTGTGGACATATCCATCGCCACCGAGAATGGTTCCTCGACGTAGCAGAACTAGGTGGATAAGGTCATGGAAGAACATAGGGACATCTTCTTCTCACCCACGGGGGTACCCCTACACTTTCAGTTCAAGAATTTGATCGATATGAATCCCGAAGCACCTCTCCCCAATAGGCTTATATATTGTCACTCCGTTCTGGAAAATGAAGAGATCAAGCTACAAATTCAGGATTTTTTGCAACAAGGGCACATCCGGCCAAGTTCCTTGCCTTGTGGCAGCCCAACTGTACTTGTATAGAAGAAGGATGGGACCTGGAAGCTCTGCATTGATTATCGGGCACTAAACAAAATCACTGTCAAGAATAGGTATCCAATCCCATGGATTTATTACCTTATAAACAAATCAAGGGGGACAATTATTTCATAAAGATAGATCTAAAGTCTGGCTATCACCATATTCCAGTATAGCCCATAGATGCATGTAAGACTGCCTACAAATCCAAGGAATGACATTTTGAATGGTTGGTTTTCCCCTCCGGGTTGTCAAATGCCCCTGATACTTATATGAGGCTAATGGATGACATATTTTGGCCCTTCACCAACTCATTCATGGTTTTTTATCCAGATGACATCCTCATCTTCAACAAGAGTTGGGAAGAACATTTGCAACACATTCAATGGGTCCTTCAAATCCTGTGTGCCAACTTGGAGAAATGGACCTTTGGCATGAGTGAAGTCCAATATATGGGTTAAATCATAGATGAGTGAGGCATGCATGTGGATGCGACTGAGATCTAATTCATTTGGGATTGGCCAGCCTTTGAGTCATATTAGCAAGGGTAGAGCGAAAGAAAAGTTTTCTGATATGATTCCTAACAGAAGGCGTTTGTTGAGTTTAAGTGTCACCTCTACTCTGCATCGATATTCACATTGGAAGACCTGTGACAACCATTTGAAATTGAGGCAGACACCTCCGATTATGCTATTGGTGTAGTCCTCACCCAGCATGGAAATCCAATGGCATATCATAGTGAGACACTTTTTTATACAATTTAGAAGTACCCCACCTACGATAAACAAATTTAGTCCATCATGCAAGCTTGTAGGCAATGGAAGCATTACATTCTAGGGAAGGAGATAGTCATCCACACAGATCATCGACCTCTTTAGTTTATACATACACAAGGGAAGTTGTGGAACAATCCCCATCAAAATTGGTCTACATATCTACAACAATTCCACTTGAACATTAAATAAAAGAGGGAAGCCCCAATCATGTTACAGAATACCTCAGCCAACCCCCAGTTACATCACTGACTATTGTTCTCAACTCTTGTGGCCACAAAACCTATCGATGGATGCAACTATACAAAAATGATCCAGAGTTCACCTCCACATACGAGATACTAGTAGATGGCAAGAAATTTCTTGATTTCCATCTCTAGGACACATTATTATGCTACCTGGGCTACCTTTGTGTTTTTCCAAGTGAGTGTGCCAAGCCAATTTGATAGGCACACTACAGTCAGGTTGTAGGACACTTTGGTATGGAGAAAACTATGGTCGTACTACAAAAGTACTTTTATTGGCCGAAACTCTGGCAAGAGGTTGGGAAATATATCCAGTCTTGCATTTCTTGTGTCATTTCCAGCCCAACCATCAAGAAGAAAGGCCTATACACTCCTCTGTCTACTCCCAACTAGTCGTAGGAATCCATCTCCATGGACTATCTGTCTAGCCTCCCTTCTACCAAGCATTGTAATGATAGTGTAGTTGTGTTCATGGGAAGATTTTCCAAGATGGCTATATTGGCAGCCTACAAGAAGATTATCATAGCAGAGGACATTGCCAAACTCTTCCTTGCACTATTGGACACCAAATTCACCAAGTTGAATGCATTCCATCCCCAGACTGATGGTCAAATAGAGCTCGTCAACAAGATCATAGTGCACATACTCCACATGTACAACTCCAAGCATCCATGAACCTAGGATGAGAGCCTTCCCTAAGTTCAACACAGTTATAATAGAGCTCTTCATATCTCAACTAGTTGCAGTCCCTTTCAAGTGGGTCTAGGATTTCAACCATTGTGTTTGATTGATGTTGCCATGCCTCATGAAACTAAATAGAAATAATCCACACACGTATTGTCTGAGGCTAATAAATAAACCATATTTATTGAACACATACAACATATCTTCCAATAGTTTTGTGACATCTTGGAGAAGTCCAATGCCAAGTACAAGCAATAACATGATAAACTTTAGGTGCCACACAAGTTTCAGATGGGTGACAAAGTTTGAGTGCATTTGCAGAAAGAATGCCTTATTGGAGCCCATCGGAAGCTCAGACTACTCTAATATGGGCCTTACACCATTACAAATGTTGTGGGAGACAATAATTTTGAGCTCAACATTCCAACATTCCTTGGCTTACACCCACTGTTCAATGTGGACTACCTTTGACCATACTTTCCACCATTACTAGACACATGAGACATTGCAGAACAACTCACACCAACAAAGATAAACCCAAACTGCATGGAACTATCCAAATTTTATTGGATAATGGATACATAGATCAAGAAAACTCGCCAGCAGAAGATCCAACTATGTCGGGTTGTCAAAGCTAGCCAACTCCTGAACCAAGCCATGTGGCTCACCAAGGACCACATTTAGCAGAAGTTTCCCCATATCATGGAGGTACTCAAAGAAATGGAGACCATTTCTTCCTAATGGGGGAGGACTAATCCAAGTGGATATCGATGGCCACTCGTTGTTGGTTTGATGAGCCCTGACCTAGGTTCAACATTAATTAGCCAAGCAAATCCCTACACTACTGTCCCTTTCGGCATCAATCCACGGAGCGTGGACTGTAGTCTCACCCAAAGTAGTATGGGGGAATGTAGGAACTAAGTTTCCACACCCAGAGATGGCAATGATGTCATTTTATACCCTAAACCTTCCTTCACGTAGGTTGATAAGCCTTTTAGGGCTTATCGATATACTTCTCTATTTGTCCTTCAGAGCTCTGCAAAGGTCTACAATCATCCTTCGCATACCCTAGATAGGTGGATCAGACACTTTCACGCCTCTATAATTACTCTTACTTCTATTTTACCCATATTAGCTTAAGTATTGAATAATTTCACATGCATTAAGATGATCCTCATGTAAACAGATATTCTTACTTGTGTTCATATAACAAAGAAAAACATATGGATTCATGCATCAATACAACATTAAAACATAAACCCAGTATTCATCATAGCATAATCATATGCATTCATAACAAAAGTAAAATAGATCATTCACAGATAATTCCAGAATAATTCTCTTTATTGATGTTTCATATCTTCTTTACAGACACTGACCGTCCTACACACACAGCAGTAGGAGTCCATGCACTCAGTTGTGGACTTCTACCCTAGGCCTCTGCACACACAGTGGTAGAGCCTCTTCCCTATGTTAAGACTCTTCTCTCTTAGCTCTCATAGACCCATTACATAAAACATAACAATACTTCCCAGAACTTAACTTTCTTAGACTCTTCTAAGACTTCCCTTTTTATATAATCCCATGGTCCACGGACCATGGGTGGATCTATTAAAGTCGACACAAGTTACATAAACTAAGGGCGTAAAACCTTGATGACTCTTTACATCTTCATGCTCCGCAGCGACAAAATGTAGAGACTTTACACTTATTATACAAAAACTTGGGGCTCTGCCCCAAAACAAGGGCTTTTAACCCCAAAAATGACCCTAGGGGACCCGTTCCAAATAGGCCCCAAACACAAATATGGTAACTTGCCCTCGGGTCACTCTACTGGTGCGAAGATCTTGTCATGAAGACCTCCAAATCTACTTGTGCCACTGCAACTTTGGCAACGCACTGCATCACCACCTGCTTAACCTGTTCCACGAGTTGCTCTATTACTGGTCCTACAATATCTATCATGATTCGTTGTTGTGTTTCCTGCAAGTTCTCCAACTTTCCTTCAATGGTGGTTTTGAGCACATAGGCTTCATCTAGATAAGGCCACAAACTGGACTTCAATACTACCTCCTTGCATTGTGTTGTGTCCACCTATTGCTTCAGTGCCTTTGCCTCCTGTAGCTTTTCCAACCTCTTTGTAATGGTGATAGTGATGGTCGTCGCTCTAACCTCATCGTATCTCTACTGCAATTCCCTTGCCTCAGTTTCTAATCTGTGCAGTGTTGGCTTGTGTTATATTCTTTCCATGACTAGCCCATGTAGTTAACTGTGGGTTAGAGGGGGTTTGAGGGGTACCCGTAACCCCACTTTATGGGGTCTGGGGCAGCACCCCAGAAAATTTTGGTTTTAGAGCCTATGTTAGGTTGGGCGGACCCACCTATGGTTTTGTGCATGATTTTCGCACATGTTTTTTGGATGTGATGGTTTTCGGTCCATGGTATTGGATGCTTTGGCATGTATAAATATGTATTATAGCATTGAAAGGAATATAATGAAAAATCAAGATGGTAGTCCTAGTTTTGGGATCTAGGGGAAAATCTCTATGTATATGTGTTTTATGTGTTATGTTCTCGCATTGTTTATTTTCTGTGTTTTAGAATTCGTATGCAGGTAATTTTTGTAGGGGGTTAACACCTACATGCAGGTTGGGATCTTCCTATTGATTGGTAAATACTTTGAGCAACTTGCCAAATACTGAACTAGCCACCAAAGCCTCAAAATTCTCAAGGTTCATGCGCTCTTGATAGCTCAACACCTCAATTCTCAGAATGCAAAGTGTTTTTCGTTGGGAGGCCATATGCAATTTATAGGCAAATTCAAATTCGAATCTGACCGTTCCCCACAAAATCCGCTCATAAATGCTAGATTGGTAGCAAATTTTAAAAGATCTCACTCTTAAATTTCGACTTAAATGTCGCACCCACTCCCCCACCCCCTGCTCCACTTAGCCATTTTCACACCGTCAACTCATGAACAGTGACCATAACGGTCACTTTGTGGCTGCCTTGCATGGTCTCTCCTCCTTTAGTGTAACTACCTTCACGCTTATGTGGATACTATGATGTTCCTATTTTCCACGCAGTTCCCCAGTCATGCAGCTCTACAACCCAAGTAGTGTAGTTTATAGTCTCACACCTCCTTTCAGCTACTTGAAGCACTAAGACTATGCTTCCACCATATAGTCATTTGGCTGGATCCCCGGTGTAGGGCTTCAATTGGTTGCCATTTACCTTCCCTGGGAATGACTCTCCATTCAACTTTACCAGTTGAACTGCTCCACCATCGGTAATCTCCTTGATGACATAGGGCCCCAGCAAATGCATCTGAAATTTTCCTGGAAATTAATCGAACTTACTATCATATAATAACACTACATCATTTACCATGAAGGTGCACAATTTGATGTGCCGATCATGCCATGCCTTTGCATGCTCCTTTTGAACTTACTAATGGAATCCAACCAAAAATATATGCTCTTCCAGCTCTGTTAGTTGCATGAGCCTTTCTTCCAGCGCTTTGTGATCTGCCATTCCTATAAATGCCACTATGTGCAGACTAGGTACAATGTACTCCATTGACATCACAACTTATATGCCTTAAACCAACCTGAAAGGTGTTTGTCCAGTCAGCCTTTTGCGAGTCATCCTGTAAGCCCATAACACTATGGGTAGGAACACATCCCAGTCATTTATTTGCACATTGAAAACCTTCGTCAACATGTTCTCTAATATCTTATTAAAGTCTTCAACCATCCCTTTAGCCCGCGGGTGATACAATGTATTCGTTTGGTGATAAAGTTGAAATTCCTCTGCTAACGCGTTGATCGTCTCATTAAGGAAATTCCTATCACGATCGCTCATCAAAATCTTTGTGCAACCAAACCTAGTGAATACATATTCAAAAATGAACTTTGTTTATGTTTCCCCTGTACGGTCCTTCACTGGTTGTGCCTCTGCCCATTTGGTCAAATACTCAGTCGCGATGATGATGTACCGTGCACCTATCTTCTTTATTAGAGACTGAATTGGTCCTACAAAATCAATCGCCCACTCCTCAAATGGCTGTAATGACAACTATAGATTCAGAGGTAGCTCATCCCTTCGCAATGGCCTACCTGTCCTCTGACATGCATGACATGCCTTACAATAATCCTTGGAATCCTTATGCAGCGTCAGCCACTGCAACCCAGTGCATAAAATCTTATGTGTTGTTGCTTTTCCTACATAATGTCATCCTATACCTCCTCCATGAGCTTCAGTGAGGATACTGCTTCATTCAAACTCAGGCACATAATGACACAGTATTTCATCTATCCTCATTTTATATAAGTGCCCTACAATGACAGAAAAGTTTGCCTTGCGCACCACCAACTCCTTCTTTTGTTGACTAGTATACCCCTCTGGGGTCGTCCTTGTCATCAGGAAGTGTACGATATTTGCAAAGTGATTGTTTTTGACACGCACTACAAAGAGCTATGCATTAGGCAGTCCTTCCTCCAAATTAGTGGGCTCCTCTCCTGTTTCAATGTGGGACAGATGATCCGGTTCAAAATTCAATCGCCATCACTTCACAATAACTTTGAAATCATATTCCTGAAATAGTAGCAGCCATCTGTAGATCTTCCGCCCCAACACAGGGGTTTTAACCAAGTATTTCAATGCAGAATGGTCTGTATACACCTTAAAGTGTCCAGCTAGCAAGTAGTGTCTGAACTTTTGGAGCACGTACACCATAGCCAACCCTTTGCACTCTGTTGTTGAATAATTATTCTCATCTTTAAACAACTTCCTACTCACAAACGATATAGGGTGATCCAACTCTCCCTCACTAGCCTGTATCAGTACTACCCTGAGCGGAATACATGACATGTCCACATGCAGATGAAATTCCTTCTTCCAATCCGAGAAGACTAGGGTCAGCACGGTGACCAATCTCTCCTTTAACATATCTAAGATTTGCTGACATTCTTCATTCCAACATAATGTAGCATCCTTCTTTAGCAACTTCTCCATCGATGTGGTAATCTGGGCATAGCTCTTAATGAACTTTCTATAGTATCCTGTATGCCTCAGCATTGCGCGTAGCTATTTCACACTTCTTGGTTCTTCTAAATTAATTATAATTGCTATCTTAGCTAGGTCGACCATTAATCATTGTCTGCACACCACATGGCCCAGCAAGATTCCAAAAGGAACACAAAACAAACATTTATTCAAATTGAGCACGATTTGATACCTTTGGGATGTATCTAGCATCAATAGTAGGCTAGATACATGGAATTTTACCAGCCCAAACATCGTCTAATCATCAAAGTATACCTCCAAAAACATGTGAATAAAGTCCTTAAATGTTGCGATGATTACGTGTGAAAAGAACGTCGGTGCATTCTTCAGTCCAAAAGGAATTAAAATATATTGAAAGCACCCCCACTCGGTGGCGAAGGTCATCTTACTTCTATCCTCCAGTGCGATCTTGATCTGATGGTACCCCGGGAACCCAACCATGAATCAATATGCTTCTTGTCCTCCTACATTATCCAACACTTCATCAGTGAACAGAGTTGGAAAGGGATCATGTATGCAGGCATCATTCAACTTCCTAATATCTACGCATATCCTTATTTAATCCTTCTGCTTCTTTTCCTAAACTACTATTGGGCTTACCCAATCAGACTTTTCTACTGGTTCAATAATACCTGCCGCAAGCATTTTATCCAACTCTAAGTGGACCCTTTCTTTATACTTCGGATTGAGTTGGTAGGGCCTCTGTTGATCAGCTTCACATCCTAGAGTCCCTATTATCCCCTTTAGGTCTAAGAACTTCGTAGGGAACAAGTCTTGGTATTCGTGGATTAATCCAATGACCTTATCTACTGTTGTGTCATCATAGTAGTCCCCAATCTTTGCAAACTTCGGCTCCGCCTCTGTTCCAATGTTCACTTGTCTTGTTTTTAGCGGCGCGGTGATATCTGGATTTTCAATTTGTGGTCCTTCAACTTTGCAGTGACCTTCAGTTTCTAGTATATTAATGTTCCTTGGATCCTCATCCTCTTCTTCGATAGTCACATTGTAGCACTCCAGTGCATGGCACAACTGGGTGGTTCAATCTAGTTAAATTAAGTCCAAGGGATCCTGGGGTACTCTGAAGATTGTTGCCAAGACTTCCTAAAATACCTCATAAATACTTTCAAACCCATCCTCAAAGCTAAACGTCATCAAGAATCCCTATTGCAAAACATCCCATTCTTTAGTGCCATGGCAGAGTTCTGTTTCCAAGTACTAGTTCATTGGTATTACATCCAAAGTATGACAAAATAGATGCACCCATTCAGGTTGAGGCTCCACTCCATAAACCCTAGTCCATTTGGCCAGGTGATCATGCTAGTCATTCCTTCCATCATATTTCTCTGTTAGCTTAACTTGTGGGTGATCAAATCGCAGTCTCATCATCTTTCTGTACACACGCCAATCATCAAAATTGTCTTTGTGCATACCCCACCATCTTGTAGGTGTAGTGCCCAATCTAAGGCTTGGAAGTGATGATTCTCTGGCACTTCCCTTTCGAGTGCATCCAAAAATTTATTGATATCAGTTAAACCATCATAATAGGGAAAAATCCTTACCTCTGATGATACATAGCGCAACGACTTACTCATCGTATTACAACGCAACATAGATACTTCATGCAGTCAATTCTACCAGTGCTCCAACTCCTCATCGGAGTCTAATGTGCAGGAAATTTCGTGGTCCTAGGCAAAGCATCCATCTACTATTGGATTCACCCAATCTTGATCTTGTGCCATTATCTTATAAATGTGGTACAAATCATAATCGCGGACCGGTTCAGTATAGCACGATCCTTCTGCAAGGTCTAGGGGAACTACTACACATAGAGCTTTCTTCTCAAATATAATCTTCCACTTCTTCAAATTGATTAGCCCATTCATGTAAGTATCCCAATCAATCCCAAGGAGTGCACAATAGGGATTGTTTTCATCCACAATCTCTATCACTTCAAAATTAGCCAATGTGCTCACACCCTCCATATCAGCTGTTACCCCTTGCAATATTCCCATGGGGATGATTTTCTATTGATTTTCCATTCTTGACTGAATCGGAGACCACTGCAGAGCAGATCTCCCCATCCTCTCCCATGTCTGTTTAGGCAAAACATTCACATCTAATCCCAAGTCTAGAATAACTTGATCCATCTCATATTCTCCTATCTACACAGTGAGCCTCATCTCACGCCCCGTTCTTGCCTTATGCTTACCAATCTTCTTGACTACACATGGTCCATCAGGAGAATTTACTTTTCCACTGCACTTACTTATCAGCTCCTATAGTCCTTTCACAGCCTTGATATCACGCAATAGCTCCATACATGTCTCCAAGAAAGTAGTAAGCATGGAAGGGTCCATCTCTTCAGCTGGCTTATCGTGACTTCCTGAAGTAGAGGCCTCAACGAAGCTTTTCTTTGCTTCCATAAACGTTTCCTTGTGTGCTCTAGATCAAACTTCATCCCCTCTTCTGGCATTTTGCAAAACCATTAACCTTCCTCCAACTACTTCCCCTTATCTTTTCTAGTCATCATTCAACTCCGCAACACAATATTTACCTTAGGATCCTCCCCGAGAGGGTCAGCCCTCAGAATCTGCTGGTTCTGAGTCGGTTGCTAAGGCTACACCCCCATTTCATGTATCTTTGCTAATAATACAGGGCAATTCTCTGTCGCATGGTCAAAATAAGTATAATATCGACATGACAGACGTGTCAGGTTCGGGCAGTCTCGCGCATAGTGTCCTAGTCCTCCATAGTTGTAACAAATGACCTGTCCCTGACCTCTACTAGGTCCTCCTCCACCTCAGCCTCATCTGCACCCCTAATATTTGCCTCACGCTCTCCCAATTCCTTGGTGTGGAGGCTGGGTTTCTACCTACATCCTATATGTGGGCATTCTATCTATCATTAACTCATAACTATAGAAATTACGCTCATCATGACCTACTGATTAACAGAAGTTGCAGAAGAATTGTTGCCGTGTCTGTACAAATTTCTGCAGCAAATGGAAATCGTTTGTCACATGTTTTCTTGCTACCTAATAGATAGCACATGATAGTGCGGGCCCTGTACTTGGCCCTGCTAGAGCTTCTGACCTCAGAGGCATTGGTCCCCCTACTGCAACATAATTCACAAAGACTAGACAATGATTTTTTTCATGTCCCTGACTTTTGGACTTCAAGCACCAAACTTCTTCGCGCACCTCTGGCCAAGTTGTTCTATCTTTCTTCAGACTCTGAAATTCTAGGCATAGATTCTGTAACTATGCATGAATATGTTGAACCCCTAAATTAGAATCTTGCACGGTGTCTCGTGCAATCTCATTGCAATCTCTAGGGCTTCTTCCTGTGTTCCAATATTTTGCTGTGACAAAGCAACCCTTAGATAAGGTAGGAGTGAAGCCACAAACCATTCACAATTCTGCCCATCCATAAGATTCATGTTGGCTTCATGGATTGTGCACTTCAACCATTGATCCAAATCCTAAGGTGTCTAGCCAGGCTTCATCGTGATCTCCTTGAATCCCGCAATTGACAGAGCTTCAAATTTGGGCCTGCTGAATTCCTTATTCAGCGTGATTTGAATATCTCCTAATATATTCGTCGGATTATCATTGCAGTACTTAATGTACCATGTTAGTGCACATTCTTGCAAAGAAGTAACCAATGTTTCTTTCTTCATCTAATCATTTGTAAAACCCTAAGCTTCCCATACAATCTTCGCAACGAACCAAAATTGGCTCGGGTCCTCAGTTCCCAACCCCTTGAACAAATGCAATTTTATTAAGTTCACCATATTGGAGGGTGTAAGAGGTGGCGGTGGTGTGGGTGAAGGCGTATGCAGTGGAGGTGAAGATGGAGGTGGTGTAGGTGGATGGGGTATTCGCAGGAACCCTTGTCTTATCAGTTGAACAACACTTTGTGGAGAAGCCTATGCTACATCCTCGTCATCACTCAGAGGAGGTCCAATCAACGGGCTATATTCAGGGCCTATTTTTCCTCTATCCCTGAAGATTTTTCCACTTAGCGTAGCTTCAAACATCAAGGTAGATGTATAACCCACTTTTCACACAAGAGCATCTCAATCCAAGTATTTAAAGACTTTAAATACTTACCTCAGGGTCCTTTGAAGAAGCGACGCTCTCCTTCATTGTAACTAACTGAAGTATCAACCATGAACTTTGTCATGAATCCTCCTATAATACGATCGAGCCAATTATCAACAGCACGTGTGATCTTATCTTCAGAGGTTTCTAATATCCGCACTAACTCTGGGTCCAAACTAGCAGACCGTTAAGTCTCCACCTTCCTTGGTCGTCTGCCAATCTTGCGATCCAGTCATATAATTCAACTGGGAAGGAACAGAAGAAGACCTCATGTATCTCTATGTAAAAATATCTATCCAACCACTATTCTTTTGTCAATCACAGATTCCTAATTTCTTGTGCTGTAAATTCATGGATCTTTCTATCCAACCAGTCTTCGATCTCCTTCTTAGTTGGATTCCATTGATGCAACATCACACATCTCTTTATGTAGATCCCAGTATTGAAAATGGAACCATTTTTTGGCTTGATGGGCCCTAATCCAGGTTTAAGGTTAATTAGCCAAGCAAATCCCTACACTACTAGCCCTTTCAACATCAATCTACGGAGTGCGGACTAAAGTTTCACCCGAAGCAGCATGGGGGGATGAATGAACCAGGTTTCTACACCTAGAGATGGTAGTGATGTCGTTTTATACCCTAAACCTTCCTTCACGTAGGTCGATAAGCCTTTTAGGGCTTATCGATATACTTCTCCTATTCGTCCTTCAGACCTCCACGAAGGTCTACGATCATCCTTTGCGTACCCTAGATAGGAGGATCACACACTTCAGTGCCTCTATAATTACTCTTAATTATGTTTTACCTAGATTAGCTTAAGTATTGAATAACTTCACATGCATTAAGATGATCCTCGTGTAAACAGATATTCTTACTTGCTTTCATTTAATAAAGAAAAACATATGGATTCACGCAACAATACAACTTTAAAACATAAACCCAGTATTCATCATAACACAATAATATGCATTCATAAGAGAAGTAAAATAGATCATTCACAGATAATTCCAAACTAATTCTCTTTATTGATATTTCATATCTTCTTTACATACTTTGACCATCCTACACACACAGCTGCAGGGGTCCACGCACTCAGTTGTGGACTTCTACCCTAGGCCACTGTGCACACAACTGCAGAGCCTCTTTCCTACGCTAAGACTCTTTGTTCTTAGCTCTCACAGACCCATTACATAAAACATAACAAGACTCCATTGAACTGAACTTCCTTAGACTCTTCTAAGACTTCCCTTTTTATACAATCCCATGGTCCACGGACCATGGGTGGATCTCTTAAAGCCGACACAAGTTACATAAACTAAGGGTGGAAACCCTTGATGACTCTTTACATCTTCGCGCTCCATGGCCAAAAAATGTGGAGACTTTACACTTCCTATAGAAAAACTTGGGCTTTTTGCCCCAAAACTTGGGCTTTTAGCCCCAAAAATGACCCTAGGGGACCTGTTCCCAACACTCACCTATTCCACTTGGACCCCCACCATTTTTTCTTTCAATTTTTCAGTTTCATTAATTGTAGCACAATTTACTATTTTTGGCAGTTTTTTGGGTCCTGAACTTCTACAGCCGTTTTGAGGCCCTAAATGACGTTTTTTTGGAAAATGGGTAAACATAGGACTTTGAAAAATAATTTAGTTGAAAGTAATATTCCTTGGATATTTCTTTTTAACGAGGGATCCTGCACATCAAATGGAGATTGTATGCCAAAGTGACGACCCCAGGAAGTTGATGTACTAATTTACCCCAATGGGGCCCATAGTTTTGGTGCTTCATCTCCTAGGGTTAGGTGTTTGGATGTTTATGGTTTTCCATTGTTTCTCAATAATAAATAGGCCATCGAGCCTCATTTTTACATATTTTAGAGGCATGTAGCTACCACATCTCTTCTTAGAGATAAGCTACCATCACCCGAGCTAGTTTATTTCCATTATGTATGTAAGGCTATTTTAGTTCTTTAATATTAATTAAATGAAGTTTATTTTTGCTGCATCTCTATGTTTATGTTTATATATCTATTTTTTTGCATTCCTGCATAAGTCCATATCATTATTTGAAAGGAGAATCGAGTTCTAGGTTCCCAAGAAATAAGGAGCCTCAAAGCTATGCAAAAGCACTTAAAGGAAGAGTTGATCAGGATGAAAGGGTGACAAAACCAAAATAAAATCAAAAGGATGTTAACCCAAACAAGACCAAGATTGTGCCTCAGCATGGACCTACCCATTATCAAGTGAGAAAACAAAATTTCAATAGATCTACCTGACCTCAACAACAACATTATTTCAGGTACCCAAATTCATTGTATGGAAAGTGTTTTACGTGTCATAACGTTGGTCATAAAGATGTTGATTATAAGGTCATTAAAGTTGAAAGAGATGAAAATTATAGATCTAGAAAATTATTTGTTGTAGAAAGGAACTCATTCTCTCCTCTTATGAATCAAATTGAGTGTTATGTTTTTCATAACTATGGTCACAAGGCTAAAGAATGTAGGAGAAAATTGTTTAATCCAACTAAATAGTAGAAATCCAAGCAATCAGATCCTCAAAAGAATGTTAAAAGGTGGAAATAGAAGATAGAGAATGATTAAGAATATGGTGTAGTATTGCATGTGCATGTCCAAGGGGAAAAGTTGTATGTGGGTAGTGGTTTCTCAAAGCACATGAATGGAGATAAGAGTAAGTTCCTATTTCTAAAAGAAAAATGAAATGGAAATGTTAAGTTTGGAAACAATGCCCCAATAAAAATAAAGGGAAAGGGAATAGTAAGTCTACATAATAAAATTAAGGCCCAAAATATCCTACACATGGATGGCCTTAAATGAAATATTCTAAGTTTTAGCTAAGTATGTGATAATGGCTATGATATCATCTTTTGATGAAAGGATTGTGAAATAAAAACGGAAGAGAATGGAAAGTTGGTTCGGAAAGCAATCAAATCTCCCAAAAATGTTTATGTCTTTGATGATTCAAGAGTGAAGTGTTTTTTGACCAAAGAAGAAAAGACATGACCATGGCATAAGAGGATGGGTCATGTAAACATTTACAATTTGGTGGAGGTAAAAAAAATAGAGGTGATAATGGGCTTTCCAAAACTATCGAAACCATACAGTTCATTATGTAAGTACTATTAGTGTGGTAAACAAATAAGAGTGTAGTTCAAGACAAAGGAGTATTCCACATCTAGACCACTATAATAAATTCATATAGACATATGTGGTCCAACTAGAACACGAAGTCCAATAGGTGAGAGGTATTTTAATTTTTTCATTGATGATTTCACTAGAGCCATGTGGTTTGTGTTGTTAAAAGAGAAATCACAAGATTTTAGAAAATTTAAAATATTTAAGGCACAATTTGAGAAGGAAATATATTTGAAGATCAAGTTCATGCTATGTGACAGAGGAGGTGATTTCACTTCAAGGGAATTTGAAGAGTTCCATGAAGAACATGGAATTAGAATACAATAATTAGTTGCAAGAACCCCACAATGGAATGGAGTTATAGAAAATAAGAATAGAACCATTTAGGATATGGCAAGGGCTAAGATCCCCCGCTAGCTATGGAAAGGAAGGCAAGCCTCAGTGAAACACCTCAAAGTATTTGAGCAAGTGTTATATCAAGAGGAATGAAAAAAAACTTCGAAAGTTTGAATCTTGTGTAGATGAAGGCATTTTACTTAGTTATTGAATTAGAAGTAATGGTTGCAAGTGTTATAACCAAAGGACTAAGAGGATTGAAGAATGCATTGATGTTAGAGTGGATGAATATGTACACCATACAACAAAGCCTTATGAGAAAACATGTACGGATGGTGGTTCTATGTTCAAATATGAAGAATTTGAATAGATGGAGGAAGAATAAGATGAGGATTTGCAAATATCATCTCAAAGATACAAAACTCGATCTAGATATATGTAGAAGAAACATCCTGAGAGCTAGAGAATTGGAAATAGAGATCTCGGTGTACAAACCAAAAGGAGATTTATAGGTAGTCCCAGTGAAGAAAAATTTTCATTGTTGTCACAGATAGAGCCGAAGAATTTCAATCAGGAAAGTGAAGAAAAGTGTTGGGTGAAGGAAAAGGAAAAATAGAAATATCAGATAGAGAAGAAAAATACGTGGAAATTTTCTCCTAGGCGAAAGGATAAAAATCTCATTGGCACAAAGTGGGTGTTCAATTTGAACACAATCAAGTTGTGAGGAACAAGGCCAAACTAGTTTGTAAAGGTTATGCTCAAGTAGAAGGTAGAGATTTTAAAGAAACCTTTGACCATGCAACCAGGATTGAAGCCATTATAATTTTTCTGGCATTTTCTAGTTACAAGAACATTAAATTTTATCATATGGATGTCAAGTTAACATTTCTCAGTGATGAGTTGGAAGAAGAATTATATATTGAGCGACCGTAAGGTTTTATATTATCAAAAAATGAAGACCATGTGTGTAGACTAAAAAAAGATTTATATTGATTGAAGCAAGCTCTAAGATCTTGGTATGCTTGGCTAGATAAGTATCATCAACAACAAGGTGCAAAATAGGAATAATAAACAACAATTTACATATTAAGTCTGAAAATGATAGTTTGTTGATTATTGTTGTGTATGTTGATGGCATCATATTTGGTAGTGATTTAGAATAGATGGACATCAATTTGTTGAAGTAATGCAAAAGGAGTTTGAGATGACCATGCAAGGAGAGTTTCCATTCTTTATTGGATTGCGAATCACATAGTCAACCAAAGCTATTTTCATCTCCCAATCCAAGTACCTAAAATAAACTTTGAAAATGTTTGGAATGGATGATTATAAACCTATATGTACACCTATGGTGACTATCTATAAACTACACAAAGAAGATGAGTCCCCCACTTTAAATCAAACAATGTACATATCCATTATTGGAAGCTTACTGTACCTATAGCGTCTAAATTAGATATCATGCAAGTGGTAGCACTGGTGGCTCAATTTCAAGCAAATCCAAAATAAAGTCATGTTCATGTAGTGAAGAGGATATTCAAGTACCTTTAGGGAAAAATAGACTATGGTATATGCTATGGAAGAGGTATGGATTTTTCATTAAAGGCTTATACTAATTCTAATTATGTTGGCATTATTGATGAAAAGAAGAGTTCCAAAGGAGAAACCTTCTTTCTAGGGAACTTTCTAGTGCCTAGGGTAAGCAAGAAGTAGAATTATATTTCCTTAACTAAAACCGAAGCCGAATACATCGTTGTAGTTACTTGTTGTACTCAAATTCTATGGATAAAGTAGACACTAAAGGATATCAAAGTTGAGCTTGATAATTGATTTCCATTGTGTGTGATAATACAAGTTCCAATAGGTTTTCCAAGAACTATGTTATACATTCAAAGAAAAAACATGTCCCAATTAAATATCATTTCCTGATAGATCAAGTAATTGATCATGTTGTGAGATTGGAATATGTGGCTACTAATGAACAAGTTGAAAATATTTTTACAAAGTTATTTCCTAGGAATTCCTTCCACTACCTCATACATAAACTAGGAGTGGTCTCTCCCTCATCAAAATGACTGAAGAATGTTTGAGAATTGGCAGCTACTCTATTCCTGAAACAATATATCGAGTGATTTGCAGGAGAAGCATGATGAAATGTTCAGTTTTTGTTGAAATATGGCAAGAAGAATATTCCAATTTAATTTTTCCTTGAATTAAATTGTGAATTAAAATCTAATTTAGTATTAACATCTACTTGGAAATAATTAATTAATTAATTTTAAATTAATTAGTTGGAGAAATTCAAGTTAGAAGTCTTTCTAAAGTCATGCAAGAGTTATCTATTAAATTAAGGATATAAGATTGAGTTATATTTGAGTTGTAATTAGTTGACTCAGTTTACTGAGTTAAGTCTAGTTAATTAGTTCCAAACTGTTTGAGGAACTAATAGTGATTTAATAGTCAGTTGATGCATTAATGCACTCAACTAGTGCTACTCCAATTAACTGAAGATTCCCTCATTAGAAACTCATGGATGTCTATTATGAGAAAGATCCAGTTGATATTAATGTTCAAGGACAATGTACTATCAGTTGCATGTGTTTTCTCATGGAGAAAACTCATGCATGCAGTCAAGGATTCATCCTTGATGATTGCGCAGTTTTGAAGGCTTGTTTTTCCACTTGGTAATACGCTAATCATCCACAAGGAACATCGCAAGGAAATAGGAGTTTGGAGGATAGAAAGGAAGGCTAGAGAGAAGCCAAGATTCTCTGTGCGCATTTGTGAGGATTGTACTCAGAGCTAGCTAGCTGTGAGAGCTAAGGCTTTGTATAATTCATATGTATTTCCACCATGTATGATAATACAATTAAGTGTGGGGTTTTTATCTGAGACTTTCCCCAAAGTATTTTCATATGTATTGTGCCGTTGATTCTTCTTCTTCTGGTTATATTTTGGAGCTCGATCTTTAAGCTTCCATAAATTGATAGTAGAAGTAGGTTATAGTATTCTGCTTTGATTTATATTGAATTATCGGGTTGACCTATCACAGATTTTCTACATGGTATCAGAGCTATGAACAGTATACTAAGAAGAGAATCTGAAGTTTGAAGTTCGGGGTTGCAGGTTCAAATCGAATTCATATCATACTTGAAGGTTGGTCAATGGCATTCTATGGCTTGAGACTCGAGTATGCCTTGGAAGGTAGCTCGAATTACATAGCATGGAAATATAGAATGGAGGCTGCATTAGAAGACAATGGCTTGAAGGAATTCATTGATCAAGAAATCATAAAGCTAGCTTCAACTAATGCACAAGAGTTGGTTGAGTGGAAGAAGTGTGTGGAAAAGGTGAGACGGATCATCCTTGAGGGAGTTCGAGACCATATTGTCTCGATTCTCCATGGGAAGGATACTCCATTTTCAATGTGGAAGACATTGAAGGACCTCTACCAGAATAGTAGCGACCAGAGGAAATTTGCACTCAAGGATAAGCTCAGAAGAATCAATATGGAGAAGGGCAATACTATTTCCACATATTTGAACAAGCTCACCACCTACGGAGATGAGCTTGGCAGTATGGGATAGGTCACACATAGAGGATAGGGATTCAGGTGAAGAATCTCTATAAACTAGAGGTGGATGATTGTGTAACATTGAGTACAAAAGCAGAATTGTTGCAAAGCCAAGACATTAGTGAGTTGTGGCAAAGGAAGTTGGGCCATTTGCATCATGGGGGTTTGAAGATAATGCAGCAAATATCTACAGGACTTCCCAAAGGTAAACTTGAGCAAGTTGACACATGCAAAGGTTGTACCTTGGGAAAGTACACCAATTCTTCCTTTCATGATCGAGATAGTCGAGCAAAGGCTATCTTAGAGTGAGTTCATACTAATTTGTGTGGACCATTCTTGACAGCATCCATAGCAAAGAAAAGGTATTATGTGATTTTCATTGATGACTATTCTCGTAAATGCTAGATTTATTTCATGCAGAAGAAGGACCAAACTTTCACAAAGTTTTGTGAGTTCAAAGCTTTGGTCAAGAAAGAGTCAGGGAATAAGATCAAGGCCTTGAGAAGTGTCAATGGTGGAGAATATGTCTTTCAAGAGTTTAAGGACTTCTGTGTAGCGAAAGGAATCAAACAAGAGTTGACGACACCTCATAACCCACAACAGAATGGGGTGGCTGAGAGGAAGAACAGAACTATTGTAGGGGCAACACGAGAAATGTTGCATGACCAAGGCCTACCACCTCACTTATGGGATGAGGCATGCAACACAACAGTCTATTTGTAGAATAGAAGCCCACATCGCATACTTGGGATGAAGATACCAGAGGAAGATTTCTCCATTAAGAGACTAGATGTGGGTCACTTCAAGATCTTTGGCTCATTGGAATATTCCCATGTGACAAAGGATGCATGGAAAAAGCTTGAGCTGATAGCAAAGTTGGGGATATTTTTGGGGTACACTGATACACCTCACAAATATCAAGTGTACTTGCCTACCAATCGGATGACAGTGGTTCACAAAGATCTCAAGTTAGATGAGCTTCGGCCATGTGAGTTTACCTTGAGAGGGAGCTCCAACTACAGGCTGTGGAGGAACTGTTGGTTCCTAAGGAGGAGGAGCCTCAGATTGATGCAGAGTAGCCACATGCAGATGTTATAGGAGTGGAGACATCAACTCAAGTAGAGTCTTCCAGAGATGGATAGAAGCACACAAGAGAAGCTGATAGATTTTTGGAGGATGCGAGAGAGAATGTGGGAGCACCATCTTCTCAATGCAAATAGAGGAGGTCACCAGAGAGGTACACTGGATACATGGCCCTTGTTGGGGAATGTGTTGAGACCAAGCGATCTTGCTTTGAGGAAGCAATGTAGCAGCCGATTTGGGTTGATGTTATGGTGGAGGAGTATGACTCCATAGTCCGTAAAAGTTTTTGCGATGTGGTTCTGAGACCAAAGAACAAGTCAGTTGTGAGCTCTCGTTGGGTTTACAAGGTAAAGCAAGCTACTGATGGTAGTGTGGAGAAGCATAAGGAAAGATTTGTTGTCCATGGCCTTTCATAGGTCGAGGGGATTGACTATGATGAGAATTTTTCTCCTGTCGCAATGTACTCATCTATCAGATCTATGTTGGCACTATCAGCATAGATGGGTTGGAAGATCCATCAGAAGGATGTGAAGATTACATTCTTCAATGGCCAGATTCAGGAAGAGGTGTACCTAGAGTAGCCAAAAGGTTTTGAGACCTTCGATCGTGAGTCGGATGTGTGCCGACTCAAGGGAACGTTGTACGAGATGAAGCACGCACCTCGTGCTTGGTACACCAAGATAGACAACTACTTCACCAGGTTGGGCTTCACAAAGAGTGAAGTGAATGCGAACTTGTACCACATCATGGTAAAAGGTAAGCTATTTATCATCGTACTTTATGTTGATGATCTCATATTGACTAGTGATGATCAGTTGATCGTGTCTTGCAAGGAGGACCTTGCAAGAGAATTCTAGATGAAAGACATGGGTCTCATGCATTACTTCCTTGGCATGGAAGTGTGGCAAAAGGATGTGGAGTTGTTTGTGTATTAGGGCAAGTATGCCAATGAGATACTCATGAGATTCCACATGGAGAAGTGCAAGCCCATATAGACTCCTCTAGCAGGTAACTGGAGGAAGGAGGTTGTTACCTCAAGAGAAGTGGTAGAGGCTGCTATGTACAACCAACTTGTGGGTTCACTGATGTACTTAATGAACACACAGCCAGATTTGTGCTATGCAGTGAACCAGTTGAGTCAAGCGATGGTTCAGCCTACTAAGATGTTTCGGAAGGTGGAAAAGCATGTATTGAGATATAGATAGACAAAGGGAGTGAAGCTACAGGTCTTCACTGATGCATATTGGGCAAGGAGTCCATCAGATCGGAAGAGCACATCAGTAGGGATTTTCAACCTTGGGCCAGCGATAGTTTCTTAGTACAACAGGAAACAAAGGTCAGTTTCACTCACCTCGGCAAAGGCAGAATGCATGGTTGCAAGTTAGGCAGCATGTGAGGCCATCTCGATGCAAAAAATCCTAGTTGGTTTGTTTGATCAGAGGATAGATCCAACTATGATCTATTGTGATAATCAGAGTTGCATCAAACTCTCTGAGAATCTAGTATTTCATGATAGGTCAAAGCACATCGATATCTGGTATCATCATCTCAGAGACTATGTAGCGAGGAGGATCATGTTGCTTTAGTATATTTCGACAGAGGAGCAAGATGCTGACATTTTGACAAAGGCATTATCAAAGTGTAAATTTGAGTTCCATAGAGACAAGATCAGGGTGGAAGATAATCCCCTTCTTGTTTAGAGGGAGTGTTGAAATATGGCAACAAGAATATTCCAATTTAATTTGTCCTTGAATTAAATTGTGAATTAAAATCGAATTTAGTCTTAACAGTTACTTGGAAATAATTAATTAATTAATTTTAAATTAATTAGTTGGAGAAATTCAAGTTAGAAGTGTTTTTGAAGTCATGCAAGAGTTATCCCTTAAATTAAGGAGATAAGATTGAGTTATATTTGAGTTGTAATTATTTAACTCAATTTACTAAGTTAAGTCCAGTTAAATTAGTTCCAAACCATTTGAGGAAATAATAATGAGTGAACAGTCAGTTGATGCATTAATGCACTCAACTAGTGCTACTCCATTAACTGAAGATTCCCTCATCAGAAACTCATGCATGTCTATTCTGAGAAAGACCCAGTTGAGATTAATGTTCAAGGACAGTGTACTATCAATTCCATGTGTTTCTCATGGAGAAAACTCATGCATGCAGTCAAGGGTTCACCCTTGAGGATTGCGCAATTTTGAAGGCTTGTTTTTCCACTTGGTAATAGGTTAATTATCCACAAGGAAAAGTACAACGAAATAGGAGCTTTGAGGGTAGAGAGGAAGGCTGGAGAGAAGCTAAGATTTCCTATGAGCATCTGTGAGGATTGTACTGAGAGTTGGCTAGCTGTGAGAGCTAAGGCTTTGTATAATTCCTACGTATTTCCACCATGTATGATAGTATGGGGTTTTCATCTGAGACTTTCCCCAAAGTATTTTCATGTATATTGTTCCATTAATTCTTCTTCTTCTGTTATATTGTTCATCTCGATCTTTAAGCTTCCACAAGTTGATAGTAGAAGTAGGTTATACTATTCTTCTATGGTTTGTATTGCATTATCAGGTTAACCTATCACAAATTTTCTAACGTTTTATATTCTATTAGTATGCATGTTGGAAGAGTTCTTATTCAGTCACACTCTATGTTCTGAACATGCATGATCTTAGGGGGAGTTGTTTCATTTTTGTATACCCTTTACCATTGATATCAAATGGGGAGAAGATATCATGCTCAAACATTTCCAAAAACATTAGGTTATAGGGGAAGAAGATGCCATGCTTAGATAATCATATGTGGTGCTTAGCGCACCATGTAAGGGGTAGAAAATATCATTGATACTCACAATAAGCAGGTCAACAAGGCACAAGAAGTAATTAGCCATGGTAAGTACCCCATTCATAGGGAGAATTGAACATAAATAATATTGAGCTTGATTTTTGTATGGGGAGGAATTGTTGCATGCTAAGTGTTGTTATTGCATGTCGTTATCATAAATGTTTTATACAGGCTTGGCATAGTTACCATCAATACCAAAGGGGGATATTTTTTGTTGTAAGTGTTTTCATTGATTGCCAAGAAGTGCATCTAATGATGCCAAAGGAAGTTTAAGGCTTAATGGAATCCAACAGGTATGTATAATTTTAGTTTAGAGCCATCATAGTAGAAGGATTAGTGAGGAACCCTTGAAAACATTATGCCTACGACTAGTCGATATTGGAAGTAATGGCTTGTTTGATTGAAGGAAGGTTGTCTACAACACATCAAGTAAGGTGCTCCTGCAAACTGCATGGTTGGGTATGCCTCAAAAATACCTTTCCAATGGTATATGACAACTTGAAAAACTCTTAACGATTTAGGATTTATGGCCAATTGAAGCTTGTAAAGGTTCCAAGGCCTCAAGGTTCCACAAGTTAATAGGAGTTGTGAGACAAACTCTTTTTAGTCAATTTCTAGAAAGTTTTATGTATCACCACAAACTAAAGGGGATCATGGAAGGAGGTTTATTGAACAAACCATGATTGACATAGATGAGGGACAACAACCTCCTCATCAACATACGTGCATTTTCATGTCCCGCTCTAAAATCCCTATCTGGATATCACGAGACTGAGGAGGCCGTGAGGCAGAATTTAGGGGATAGAAGGGGTGTGATGACATATTTTTTAGGAAAAACAATTGATGGGAACTTTGAGCCATAAGAGTATTGGTAGATGAAGTGGCACAAAGGTTCCAATGTCATCAGTAATACGACATGTGGTACGACATGGGAAGTAACACGTGGCATTTTAATTTTAGGTTTTTAGATGGCCAAGTGGGCCATATCCAGATGACATATGACACAATGATGATGTAGGATTGTGAGATGGCAGGTGATGTGGCATGTACTCGAAGTTTAAGCCAAAGGTCATGTTTATGGATAGTTTTCCATGTTATGGAGTTGTAGTAGAAAATGGTTAGAGGTTGGAATATCAAAGCTCACAAGGAACAACAAAAGAAACAACAAGTAATGGAAAGTCTGCATCCCAAGAGCTAGGGCTAGTGTTAGTGACATGTCGAGAGTGGTCATGTGCTTGATAAGAGTCGGGAAGTGAGAATCCTCTCCCAAAACCATCAGTAGATAAAAAGTTTGTGCCCCAGCTAGTTCTTGGATGACAACGGAAACGATTAAGATGTAATAGAGTGTGTCATGATAAGCCCACGATTTTGGGCCTATAACATATAACAACCGGGATGAAGACATAAGTGTTAAGTTGTAAAGTTATCTTGTTTTATAGTGTAGTCCTAGGAAAAGGACATTAAAACATAAGTAGTGTGTAATATTGAGCTTTTGGCACTAGATTCTTTTCTAAAGCTAAAGTAGTTGTTGCACACTTCGAGAATTAAGAATTTAGTAAATAAGGGATCTGATCTCATAATGGGAAGTGATGGATAATGGCTATCAAAAACTAATATAACTGTAGAGATTACATGAAGAATTGTGATGAAGAATTGTGTAGTTCAGTAGAAGAGGGTGAATTGGGTGAGAATGTAGTTGGTGAAAATTAAAGATGAGATTTGAAACTATGTCAATTACAATAGAGTGGAAAAATAACATAATTGCATGTTCACAAGTTGAATGTGAGATAACTTAGAGATGAAGTACTTCCTTGAGCAGGAGAAAATTAATTGAATTGCTTTCTTGAGCCCAATGTGGATTTAAAGAATTTTTTGTCCTCGAGAAGTGTATATTTTGGTCTTTGAACAAAAGGCTCAACATTATGAAGGAGTAACAAACACCCAAAAAGTTCATATAGAGAAGTAATTTGTGCATAGAACCAAAGTGGATCCCCATAACAAGCAATTTGGGAAGTGCATGCCTACAAAATATTTAGAAGCCTGTTGAGGTGGAGGCGATGCAGAGGAGAGTTGGTTTTAAGAAAGTAGTGAAATTAATCAGAAATTGAATTAGAAAAATATGCAAGAGGTCTAAGTTTGAAAATCCTATGAAAATATAGATTGTTTGGCAGAAGCAGGTTGATTCCTTCACAAATCTAAGGTTGGTGCCTCTAAGCAAGTCAGTGCTTGTTGATTTGAGGGGTTTGGGGCCTATTGTGAGTTGGTACTCACAAATAATTGATATAATCAAAGTTGGTGTTGTTGATTTCAATCATAATATAAAGAAAAATTTGGTGTTTTTCTCCCCAAAGGCTTTCCACGTTAAAATCTCTATGTACATATGTGATTTGAGTGTCTTATTATTGTGCATATGTTGCATATTGATGAATGGTTGTCTAAATAGTTGTAAAGTTTTATCATTACTATTCACTCCTACCCCCTCAACCCCTACTTAGTAATACTTTATTCCCAACATAAGGCACCTAATATTATGGCCACTAGAGTTACCACGTACAACAACTTGACCTGGGGACAATATTAAGTTGGGTATACAAGCAAGAGTAGGGAAACTACATTTGAAACCCTTTGAGAGATTCCTAAAAGTGAGTCATACTCATCTCAATTGAGTCCCCATGTAATATGTGCAAACAAACAGCACCAAGACTAACGAAGCGGGGTAGATCTCTCCATTTTTCCCAATGTGACCTTATGATTGACCCTAAAAAAATCTTCCCACGAAACATGTCACTGAAAATGGATTTTTCCTCCTCATTGCAATATGCTAGGTTTATTATTGTGGTCATAGAGAGTTTATCTCACTCTCCTACTCCAAGACCCTAGCATAAACTAATGTTGGTGTGCTACCAGTGAAAAGTAAAAAATCTCAAATTTATTTTATTAAGAATTAATTTATGGTTGTTATTTACTCAAATGGAAGCAACTTATGTGTGAAAACCAGAGACACAATCCTAATGCAAACTATATGGAAAATGCAAATTTTAACTTTTTTAATTAGAAAAAGTATAATTACAAAAGGGACGAGAGCCTTTTTCCTCTTCAAATGAAAGACAACAACCTCACACACTCTCAATTTTCACTCCTTAACTTCACTAAATTTACAGAAGAAATTGACACACATAAAAACTCAAGAAATCACTGAAAGAAAAACCAAGCAAGAATACCAAGCATTCAAGATATCGAACTTGGATTAGCAACCAGAAACATCACTCAAAGAAATCTATCAAAAAATGATAAATAGAATGATGAAGTGCAAAGGAAGTTTCAAGACTGTAGTTCAATGAAGACAACAAAATCAAGCACCAACAATGATCTCCAATGATAAATACCCAAACACCGAAGTGCTAAGTATGCTTCATTATTTTTAATTTATTATAATCTAATTTTAAAAATATATATTTTTTAATATATTTCAAAATATATATTATTCATTTATAAAGTTAAACAATAATTATTGTATGAACTAATAATTATATAAAATTAAATAAATTGTTATAATTATATTTTGGTAAGGACTAATACTCATTAATAAGATCCATCTTAAATCTAAGTCCGAAGATAAAGTCTACAGTTAAGATAGATGTACCTTTGCATTTCCTAATAGATTTCCTTAATACTTTATCATAATAAATACCACATACAAATACCATTGGATTGTAAAACAACATTGGTAAACCCATGACTAACATAAACTTATCTTAATAATTATTATTTTTTAACTTTAATTTTATTTTAAATAATTTAACAAAGTGAACATAATATCACTATATAATGTTTTACAATATCACTAGATACTGAATAGTAAAAACAACTAGTCCAAATAAATATCCATGAAAAACAATACATAAATGTCTATAAAAAACTATACATAATACAGATAAAACACCTCATAAAATAATTCATATTATCAAAATTAATTGAAAAAAAACTTGAAAAAAATCGACAAAATTTATAAACTAATATATTATTATAAAATAAATTAATATATAAGTAAAACCTATTTATAATTTAAAAAAAACATGTAAAATAAAAAAACATAATCATTATTCATATGAGTTCAATGCAATAAGTAAAAATGAATTAAGCACTTGTCTAGGCAGGTAACTATGCAATGTCGGCAGCGATTTTGGAATTTGGAAACAGTCAGCGCCAGCTAGTTTGAATTAAATTTTCCAAATATACGTCGAGATTTTGACTGTTAATTCTGAAGTATTTAGGTAATTTGACGATGAACGAAGTTTCAAGAATTGCATATAACATTCGCTTGAATTTCGACTGGTAGGTGTTTATTTTCAACCATATGTGTGCTATCGAATTTCATTTGTTTAATACAAAAAATAAATATGCTAAATTACACTGGCGTTGTATGATAAATTTTTTTCCAACGAGAAAAAAATCATTATAGTTTATATTAAAACAATATAAAGATATAAATATCTGAATTACATAGATAGATACTATCAGATTTCTGATGCTGCAAAAATTAGGTACGCCCAAGGGTGGCCCAAGTAATGGACATAGGAAAGTAATGGACATAGGATTAAGATGGGATTAGATGTTATGGTCGGTACAATTGGCGATTACTCACAGGTTCTGAATTACAATAAAATGATACATATTTTATATCGGACATACATAGCTTAACCAGATAACATTGACGGACATTCTTGGAAAAGGGGTGACCGAATTGGAGTTACCGGATATGCACAGAATGGAGTGGGAGGGAAATTTAGTCAAACTAAATTATGCAAGGACGTACTTACAAGAAAGACAAGATAAACTGTGTTGGATCGGGATGCTACATAAAGGAGCTCCAAAGGTACAAGACGCATGTTGAATCGTAATTGGTTTTAGGTCATGTGATCAGTGATAAAATATTGACTTGGAACAACGTACAAAAAAAAGGTATAATAGGCAGAGGTAATTGTCTTTTAATAAAAAAGAACACGGAAAATATTAAACATTTACTATTCAAGTGTCAGTGTGCGGTGGAGGTATGGACAGGGACTCTTCAAACACTAAAATTCAAACCGATACAAAGGAGTGGTAGTTTGCAAAATTATATTAAGAAGTGGTTTAATAGCATAGAAAACCACACGACCCTTCCACTCTTTATCTTATGGCTTATGTGGGTAGTAGGAACACAACTATTTTTGAACAAAATATCAGCAAGATTATCTCAATTTATGGAAACATGGACCAAGGAAAAAAAATGAACTAGGACTATGAAAAATAACGAAATCTGGGGTGGCTACAGGATGGTTTTTTCGATGGAGGATGTAAAAGGAGGAGGTAAGTACTTCCATTTCTGGTGGGAAGGACGATACCAAACAGATAGTAAGGCAGGCCTAATTGCTTTATGGGGGTGTAAAGTACATAGGCAGGTTGCCCTACCTTTAGATGAATCTCATATAGGCCGGATAGATAGATGAATGTTTTATTCAGATAGATAGGCAGGATGGATAAATTAATAAATATATATGGTTGACTAGCTTGTCTGTACAGTTTAGCCTATTTGGACAGCAGTGTAGTTGGGTGTCATGTCAGGCTCCCCTCGGGACCACAATACATTCTCATCTGCTCTAGTAAGTGGCAAGGGTCAAGCTGATTAAGCTCTTGACATTCTAACATCATGTGTTAAACTGTCCTGTCGAAGTCACACCCAATATATTCAGCTTGAGACAAGAATCATCTTGGCTCCCCGACGTCATCAGTGAATCTGTTGGTATCCGTTAATCTATCTTAGGCTTTTGATGGACAGCCTCAGCAGTGAGGTTGAGAGTAAGATCTGCCCCTCAGGCCTACTCGATCTGCCCCTCAGGCCTACTCGGTTTAACAATAGCCGAGTGGACAAAATGGCTGAGGATACACTGTATTCATATATTTGGAAAACACTATAGGATTCCACCTTCTTATCCTTAAAAATTGGATAAACAGAATTTGGGTCCTTGTAAGTACTTTTCAATCTATCAATTTCGCCTACATTTAGAGAACAAAATTGGAGTGTTGATCTGCTGTCCAACAGAGAAATGCATAAACCGACAGGTAAATTTTACTTTACTGCTTATAAACAGGGCCAATTGATCAACTATGGCAGTATAAACTACTCATAGGTTTAAGTCAGAGATAGGACACAACAAGAGGACTACTTTTTTTTACTGTTTTTCTGTGATAGAACCTCTCTCATTGATTTTTGAGAAGAGAATAAGATATAAGAATAGGAATGGTAATATTTTGATATTTTATAAATGATGCATTTCTGTTTTGTTATAAGATATAGTGCTAGAACATATTTTTTTTAAGAAAAAGATAAGACATTACAAGAAGAATGGAAATTATTAATGAATTAAAGTGATGTATTTTTCTATTTAAGAAAAAATATAAGAAGATAGAAGATGTAATAGGAGAAAATATAACAGAGATATGCCATAAAGAAGACAAAATATCTAACATGATCATGTACTAATTTTTTTTTTGGTTAATATGAAGAAGTAGCTGAAAGAGTAGCTTCAGCTTAAATTACATGCAGACAAACATTTGTCGACGCTTTTCGAACCAACCAGTGTGGTTCATGGAAGAAACGGATCCAGGGTAGCATGTTAAATAGTCTGAACAGACAAATGTTTGTCTGCATGTGATTTACACCGAAGCTACTCTTTCAACCATTATGAATCACAGAAACCTCAATTCAACTATGAAGAAGTAGCATTTTTTTCTACTTGGAAAAAAAAACAAAAAACTGCATTAAGATGAAAAACCCTAACTTTGATGACGGTAAGTGAGTTATAAAATTACATTTGGTTAATACTAAAACTGGGTAATTGAAAAGATGGAATGAAACTTCATTCGTGTACTTCTGAACTCCACATATAGACGATTCTATAAAATGACAAACTGTTAACTCATGGGGCTTACCAGCAATGACAAGTTAAATTCCGAGTGACTTTGTTTCGTGAAATAAGTAAATGTGACCGTGACCAACCATATAGAGCTTTTGAGGCAATTTATGATACTGTCCGAATTTTTTCGATATTTTTGCCAACAATATTGAAGAGATCGATTGGTGTTGGAATGAAAATCAACGTAGATCTCTAGATTTCGTGGAACCGTGTGTTACAATCTACACTGACGTGGATTAGCCGTCAGCGTTTTACAACCTACACTGACGTGGATTAGCCGTCAGCGCATTCAATGGAGGTGGTATTGCATTTTGAGTTTCATTGACAAACAGAAAGCGAGCAGGAGACTCGCGCAGCGACTGCCCACCGCGCGCCTTTCGCTGCCTGTACGGGACTTTGTTCGCGACTTGACCGTTAGAAATTATTTTTGAAACTTGACAATATTATTAACAAATACTTCGTTGAAATGTCTATACGTTAGAATTTTTAAAAGTAGTGCAATTTTTTTTTACAAATTGGAGGTGTTTATTAGGCAGAGGAATTGTCTAGATGGTTAAAAGTGATTGGAATTCTGGTAAAAAATTTTAAATAAATTTATAGATACAGTGTTTGAATCATTTTTTTATAGTGGAAATAGATTCAGTACCATAAAAAAAACATTTAAAACACCTAAAATTATAAATTTTAACAATTTTTATTTAGATTTAAGAAAATTCTTTACTAATTCTTTTAAAAAATATGACCTTATTATCAAGGGGGATACACGTTTTGTTTTGATAATAGGTTGAAACGACGTAAGTTAACTTGATTGAATGTTTCTCTTTTCGATTGGACATTGATTATTATGTCGTTCTAGATATGCATTACGTTTGCCTAAAATTAATCACTTTTAATAAAGTCTTAGATTCGAATTTTGAAGTGACATTGGTCGGTTGGTTGTACCCATTTAACTTTGAATCTGTTTAACGTGGAGGATATATATATGTGGGGGCATTCTACACAAAATTGAAATAACAAATTTAATAATTATATATATTATAGGTTTAAAGTGGTTATATATTTTTTTAAGAAAGGTATTATGATTAAAATATTTTAATGGTGTGTTTTTCACTTTGAAAAAAAATGTGTAATTGTTGTTGTGTTGAATATGGAGTTAAGAATTGATACATATTCAACTCAAAAAGAATTACAATTATCTTTTAAATTTAATTTATATTAATTAAAATATATATGTAAAATTTTGAAATGATAAATAAAACTATATTATATACAAATATGCACATTTTTATTAACTTGATTTTTTTGGGTGTATGTTTTTTTTTCAAGTTAAGTTGGATTGGTATTACTAAGCATAATAAAAAATTGTAGATATGTGTCTACTAGTATGACATTGGAGAAATTATACCAACGACATAAATATAAGTATGAAGTTAAAAATAATATGTCAAATGTTATATAATAGTTATTTATTACATTTATTTAGGAGTATAGAGAAGGAAATGTAGTAAAAACTAATAACAAAACCGTCTTGACTACACATTATCTTAAAGCTCAAAATACCATAATATTGACCATGATTAAGTGGTAGGAGAGTCCACCTAATTGGGTGTTAGAACTTGTTCATCATCCTCGCTAGTATGGAAGTATACATTGGCAAGCTTCTTAGCTAACACTAAGCCTTTGTTATCCAATTTATTGGCTTGTTGCTTAAGGGTATCCATGTAAAGAAGAATTTCCTCTTGGGTTCCAATATACTCAACCAAAATATTCCCTATTATAGTATTTATTTCCCAACACACATCTACAATTTGCATATATGGAGTTTTCTTGGAACGAGTATTTCCAGCATTAGGAATCCATTGTTCGAAATTCTGCTTTCAACCCAAGCGTCTTTTTCTACAATATCCATCTCTTCCTAAGTAGACAGAGGGGTGTTCTCCTAGTAGTGATGCACATAAACCTTTGCATTATCATGGGCTTGTGTTCAAGGAGGCTCCTCTCTTCTACTTTGACCTTCGCTAGAGCACAAATAACTATGGCAAGGCATGAAAATAAATAAATATGGGGAAGGAACAATGGCTGAGAATTTTTTAACAGAATGGGGAACAATGAAGACTGAATGATAGGAAACCTTATGTGTAAGTATGATAAGTTAGGAAAGGAGAAGAACTGGGTACTGGGAGAGAAATTCAGAAAGGGAGAGGACAAAAACTAGGCGTAGGAAGAGAATATGTATGGTAAAAAGAGAAGGAAGAGGAATACCATAGACAAAAGAGAAGATAGAACTAAGGATTGTGAAGAGGATAAAGGGCAAACCAATAGAGATTTATCTTTACCATAGATCTCATAAGCATCGACGAGGATCAAATCTTTTGAGGTGAAAACTACTATTAGACTGTGAAACCTAAAAAATGGTTTGCACCTTAAGAAATTTGATCTCTCTCTCTCCACACACACATACCATGTGAAATTTTTTATTGTTTAAATTTCATTTTTGAATGTATAAATGAATTTAATTCCTTGAAAATCCCATTGCCCACTTCAATTGTGTAAGGAGCATAGTTAAACTTGGAATTCCAACAAATATTTGCTTGAAGGAGCCAAAATGTAGAATAGAGAGACTATTTCAAATGTTTTAACCATAGGAATTTATTTTTTCCAATTTCTTTATCTGATATGTACATACGTTTTCTTTTGTTTTTTTCCTTTTTTCTATGTGGTTCACAAATCCCAAAGATCAATGACCGTTATGTCCATGTAATATTTATACCAGGAAGATCCACGTGAAGGAACCACCTCGTATCGGCTCATCCATGGAGCTTGACCACAAGAGTGTTGATAGAATTGAACTTGTGGCCTCTCAATAGAAAAGGTGCTTTAAGAATAGGGGCTTAACCAATTGAACTTACCCTTAAGGATATAAGTATATATATAGTTGACATTGAAATATTTTATTTATAAACCACATGGCACACATTAAAATCATGATAAATTTTAGGGGCAAATTTTAGCCCAAGGCGAAATTTAAGGGGTTTTTCATTTTAGAGGGGCGAAATTTTTATAAAACACCCATTTCATATATTTAGCCCAACCTTTATTTAAAAAATAATTATGTTTTTCATTTTAGCACCAAAAAAAGCGGCGGATAAACTATGAAAAGACTCATTTTCGCCTATTTTGGGAGGTTATATTCCATTACAATCGTCCGATTTTCTGCAATGTTAAATTTGTTTGCAATCACCCATTTTCTGGTTTGGGAGGTGGTTTGGGAGGTTGTATTTGGTCTTGTCGAGGCCTCGAAAATCGTTGCAACAACATTGGGGGATAACCACCCGGTCTGGACCTTAATACAGCTCCTTCTCCGTTTGGGATGGTGGCTCCGACTGGAGATGACGGGACCAGTTTCCCGATAATAAATAAAAGGGATGGATGGGTGATGAATAGTTTGCTTTTTTGGTGATAGGCGGCTAGCTTATTCTATTGACAAAAATAGGGAAACTAATACTAATCTCGGGAACAACTTATTCATTCAGAATGCAGCGTTAAATAACCTTCATCTATCTAACAGGCATATAGATGACTCTGTAAAATAAATATGAGATATTCAATCATTCAAAGATTACTTCATATGAATAGTCACAATGAAGCGATAAATACAAATTACTGCATTCACTGTTTATATCATCGATACATATATACGATTGAAAGAGAAGCATGCTATAGACAACCAATAGTGGAATGCATAAAGGATGTTGCGAAAAACACACACATATATATATAAGCGATAATAGCAAGAGCGATTTAAACAACAATTCATATAACAAGAATGAGTATAGACGCAGATAATAGTACCATGTGAGCTGCAGATCAATCCGAAATATCAATCGCTATTCAAAATTCCTTCTTCAATACAGAAATGCTTTTAAACAAAGACAGTAGTGCACATTTGCATAAAAACCTTCCACATCAAATTCATAATAATTGGTCGAGTTTCATAAAAGAATATCCCTGAAGTACAATAGTGCAACTTTAGGGTTTAAGTCATATACAAAACTTTTCGACCCTTTCTAAATGCATGAAAGAGTCTATAAATACTACTAAGCTAAAAATCTATGAAACAAAATCCTACTAAATTGGTATCAGTAAATGCGATCTATCTTCTTGGGGCAATCTGGCAGTCGGTGATGTGAATCATGACTCAGGTTGTTTGCCTTTAAACCTGAGCTGGCTTATCGCAAACATCGGCTCCACTTCTGGCGGTCTGTTGAGGTGCAAGCTGAATTGGGCAGCAAAGGTGGCATCTTGAATGTCGGGTATGATATACCCGACAACATCTGTGAGGCATTTTAAGGCGGCGCTTTGGTTGTATGGCTTCACTAAGAAGAACCAATAAGCATCCCATGTTAAATTGTTGATTCCTGCGATTAATCTTCCATTTTTCTCCAGCTCCGGGTAGCATGAATGCTCCAACATCTTTGTTGCTGTTAATTGACCTGGAGTGCATTGCGAAATCATATTAGACAAATAAAGCGTATTATTTACTAATTCAACCAAATTGCTAGTGGTTGCTTTGCATCTGAAAATTGCTCTTTCTGCCTTCATTAACTGTGATTGCCATTCTGTGAATAATATTTCTTTGTGCGATTCTAGAATTCTCAGTAGATTAGTTGCCTGGCCTTGATCAAAATCTTGTCATTCTATAAAAATTGTCAGTGTTTCTTTGGCCTGATCCAAATCGGTCCTTGCCTTTTCTACCTTTTCACTTATGGATGCTACTAACTCGCACAATGGTTCTGCTTGTGTAATCTGCTGACATAGGAGCTTAACTTGATTAATCAATGCCTTATTCAATTGAAGCGCTTCTGCTTTGAATTCATCTACCTGAGGGAGCTTTTTCATTTGCTCAATTTGAGTGGACAATTGAGCGATTTGCTCATATTTATCTTTCATCGTTCCCTCAGTCGATATTCTTAATTGCTCCAATGCTGCTGATAGCTCCCTTTGCCTTTGGATTGCGCTCTCGTCAATCCTCTGTTTTTCCTCTTGTAATTGCTTAGTCAGCTCATGATTGTTCTGCTGCTGCACTAGCAATTCCTGCTCCGCTTGTTCTGCTTTCTGCTGGACTTCCGATAATTTCGCTTGTAGCGAAGAGATGTCTTGATCCTTTGCTTTCAATAAACTGCTCACCTCCGATGCTTTATCAATGGTCACCGCCGAATATGCTCCAGTGTATTGCGATAGCTTGGTTAAGTCATCGGAGGGGTCGAATTCCTCTTTCCACACAACATTGCCCGTCACTGTTAATTCAGGGAATAGAGAAGGTTGATCAGCCCTTATCCTTTTCCTCTGTCACTTTACAACAGCTTTATGCTTAGGGCTATAAAATACATCCAAAGGGGGAATCTCTTCAATTTGCAAAATGATTTCGCCCGATGGATCTTTAGGAATTATCTCTGTTTCTTTTGATTTGGGTAGGTCGCTGGTTTCGCCCGAAACCGGTTTTGATGTCGCTTCCTGTGTGTCGCCTTCTTCAGAAACCTCATCATCTCTTGAGCACTCTAGGTTGTCGATGATTGAATTGAATTGCTGCCATTGCTAGAGAAAATTCGGATCAACTAGTGTATCATCATTAATTTTAGAGCTGCTCCCTTCTTGGGCTTTCGCCTGGGTTTCTTCCTGTCGCTGCACATTTTCCTGGGTTTCTTCCTGCCTCCGATTATGTACTTCCTCCTGTTGCTTTGATGTAGTAGAAGGTGGCATATTACTTCGCTGCTCAGGCTCGTTTGATTTAGTCGTCGTTGGAATAGTCATTAACAGGTCTAGAGGCAGAGTTTGCAACCTCTGTTCTCTAATTCTATTAAATTCGGCTAGTCCTTCATCGTTGTATACATTTCTGGCAAGCGACTTAACTTGATACAGCGATTCAGCCGATGCAAACAAATCTTCGAATTTGTCTTCTTTGTGCTCGACCTTGGCCAATTTGGCCTGGTCGAGCGCATTGTAAGCGATTTTTCATGGATCATACTGCCTGCTTGGCAGAGTAGCCAGAGTGAGCGAATTTATTTTCCCAGCTCCCTTCTCTGCATGTTTAATATCATGCAGGGTATAAATTCCAATTCGTAAGGGAAAAGAGGGCCAAACATGCTTTTTCACTTTCTTCAGGGTCTGGGTAACCCCATTCGCATTAATTTGATAAGCTACTTCCCTGGCAAGTAACTTATCAGGGATGTAAAGTGGGAGCACATGGGGCCTGGCCTAACTACCAAAACCTCTGATGTAGGTGAATTTCTCCTCTCCAAACCAACTTGCTACTGCGGTTAAATCTACCCCTGCTTGCTCAGAAATCTTCGGGGCAGGCTTATAAAAAATGGAGTAATGAATTGGCAACATAAAACCATTGCAGATTTGATAAATGTGATGTTTGTAATTGTCTTCAACAACTTTTGATGATATATGTGGATGGGTGTGGGGTCTTGCGACGTACATCTCCATCCGAGCACAGGAAACTCAGAATTAAAATATAATACATCCAACACATAGGTGTTGTAATAAAATGGTAGAATAAACCTCTCTGTGATGCGAGAGTTAAACCTGAAATCAAGAATGGCCTTGGCTAACTTGTCGGATAATATATCCGCCCAATCCATAATCTCGCCACTACATGTCGCCTCCATTAAGGGGACCATTTCTATGGTAAAATTGGCAGAGTCATGCAATCCCCACAGTCTACATAACATAATTCCAGCATAGCAATAAGGAGAACATAGGGAGTCGACTGAGTACTTACCCGAGGATTCATGTTTGTGTTTTGCTGGATTTTGTCTCTAGCCTCGAATTGGTTCGGACTCGGTCTCGTTCTCTGCTCGGAACTTCTCCAGAAATGCCGTATTGTATTTTTTCTCTTATGCTGGTATATGATACATTTGCCTTAGATCTGCGGCTTGAAAAGAACCGAAAACTCTCCCATCCGTAGTGCTAAACACTCTATTGGTTAATTGGGATTTCTTGGATTGCCCACCTTACCACATCAGTATATGGGAGAATTTTCTCCCGGGCCGTTATTCTGTGCAGAAAGGAGTTGGCCAAGTCTTTTAAATTGGCCTCAGATTTGCTGGTACTATCGCATGAGACTTCTATCCCGGTCACCTTTGGCTCTTCGGCTTCAATCAAATTATATGTTTCTTGCCAAGTGGCCCTGGTAAGTCCCAAGCATGTCGTATCTGATATAAGCCCTTTCTTCTTACCGCTTGAATCAACAACAGCTTGCCCTGCGGTTGGCGAAGCAATAGGCATTGTAGTCTTTTTGGACTTCTTTCCCATTCCACTCAATTCTGTCTCTGTGGAAGAATCCTGCACAGAGCGAAAGATAGGCGTAATACAGGCAACAATAACATGAATTGAACAGAGTGAGGTATATATATCTGGATGCATTCATAGTGATCAATTGACTTAAGACGGCTTTCAGATCAAATCCGTGGATAAATCGCAAGCTTGTTGTTCTCATTAAATGGCCGTTAAGGCCTGTCAATCTCATTAATACCAGTCGCTTCGGTTAATGGCCGAATGATTTATTTAAAGCATGTGTTGGGTGATTTGGCGGTTGAATGCGGATGAGCGGCTTCTCAAAAGATATTGCCTTAATTACAAATAAATCATATTAAACTACCTTTATGATTTTTACTTTCAAAACTGCGCTCTTTTTTTACCCTTTTCGCAATCGGGCGTCGGGGAAATCCTGAGTTATTGCTTTGGTTTCATTTGGAATCCCCGATCGCCGATTGTGATATCGCATTGCGTCGGGAGTAGCGAGTAGGGCCGTTTAGAATGTGGGCATGGCAAGTCGCCGACCGCCGATAGCGATATCGCATCACATTGGAACACGAGAAAGCTTATTTGTGTTAAACATTATCGCCGATTGCCGATTGCCGATTTTGCATCGCATCGGAACAAGGGGTTGTTTTAATTGTGTTACTTTATGCTTTACCGATATCCGATAGCGATTTCGCATCGACGAAAATCAAGATGTCCCTTAAGTTGTGTTCTTTTTGTCATTGCGATATGCGATCTTGCGATCGCTTTATCGCAATGATAAAGATGAATCATTTTACGTTGGGGTTTTTTGATTGGTTTTATTGAAAAGGCCTTTTAATAATGTTTTCTTTTATTCGGGCCTTTTTGAAATAGAACTTTAAATTGATACCAATTTAAAACAAAAATTAAAAAGGGACCCATTTCACATTATAGTTTTGGAATAATAATGATATGAAATGGGGGGTTGTTGTATGGCACAACAGCTCCCAATTGCCCTGATTTCTTCTATGAACAGCTCCTTGTTTTCAAATCTGGTTTTCATTAATGGCAAGGATGTAAATAAATAAAAAATATAAATAAAGTGGAGGTATGGTAAATAAATAAAACCTCAACCTCTTTTTATATTTAGTCCATAACCCTCTTTCTATTTAAGAAGGCTGAAAAAAGAGGTTTTATTTAAGTGAATCCTATGGGCCAAATACCATATTTATAAAAGAGGTATGGTAAATTAATAAAAATATAAATAAACAAGAGGTATGGTAAATAAATAGAACATTTTTTATATTTACTCCATAAGTCACTTTATATTTACGAACATGCGAGGGTGTAAATAAATAAAAATATAAATAAACTAGAGGTATGGTAAAGAAACAAAAACCTCTTTTTATATATATTTACGAACACTAAAAATATGTGTTATATTTAGGTGAAGCCTATGGGCCAAATACTATGGTCCAAATACCATGGGCCAAATTATTATTAAGATCATGCAAAAAAACATTATTAACCCTAATATTAGTATTAATAAAAATAAATATCGCACATGGTATTGACCCATGGTATTCACGTGGAATGTAGCCTATTTAAAGGGGGGAATTAAACCATCATAGATCCATCTTTACTCTAGATCTACTAAGCATAGAGAGAGATCAAATATCGTGATATGCAAACTGGCATAGAGTGAAAAAATATTTGATCCCTCTCGGGGGCTTCATAGATGAAGAGTAAAAATGGATCTTGTAATTTAATGTCACTTAAACATTTTAACTAGGTTAAAATAAAAAAATAAAAAATAAAAATCAATTATTAATTTTATTAATTTTTATAAATTACTAATAATAGTTTTTAAGCTCTAGGTTTTTGATAACCCATGGTAGTGGCCCAGGGTAATACCATGGTATTCATGTGAGCATAGACTATTTAAAGGAAAATTCTATCACCTTAGATCCATCTTAATTCCGTGTCTACCAAGTGGTGAGAGAGATAAATAGATTTCATCCCTCAGAGAGTGGTAGATGTGGAGTTAAGATGGATATAGGTTGGTTTTTATGATAATGAAGATATTAAATAGACTTAGGAAATTATATTGTAAAAAAAATCTTAAGGTGAATGGTTAAAGCTACTTAGTCAGTTCACAAAATTTAGTAAAAAATACCAATATCTCCATTAACATAGGTTTTTCTGATTTAAAAAAAAAATAAAATTCAAAACAATGAAATATTATCACTCTTTCCACATCACCCTCGTAGAAGAGAGATAGTCGTTGCCCAAATTTCCCCGCATTTTTCAAATGTTCTCAATATGATATCTTCATGAAAAATTTAAGGTACTAATGTTGCATTAGTTGTTTGAAAAATATGCTTGTTTGTACAGCCTTTCATCTTCTCTGTTATTCTTAGTTTGTCGTAATGATTTGTAGGGGTTGCACCACTGCACCATATTGTCCTAAATGGCAGAGATTGTGCACCAAAAAGGAAATTAATCCACATGTTACAACACTATTAAAAAATGCAAGACATATGAAGGTAGTGAATTATGCTAATAAGAAATTTATATTGGGAGAGGCGTATTTAAATTTTATTATTTAATTGAAGATTTCCAATTAAAATAATAATAAATATACATTTATATATTTATATATTGATTGGAAGGTTTCTGACAACGGTCACTTCTTTCCATTAGATCCCCTTCAGGCCTATGGGATACCTACTTCTTTCTTATATTATATAGTTGGGGCTTGCTACTTGTTGGTGTGTTGGGGTAAAAAAACTTGATGCGTTTTTTTTTATCTCACAGTTCGAGTCTATGGAATAAGAAAGAAATTTTATTTGCATTTTCTCATCCTCATAGGTAAATTTTTGTAGATGAAGATTCCATCTTAGCAACTCTGTCACAAGGAAATTCTATACATTTTCTTGTTGCTCAGTACAAAATCAAGCAGTTTTTTTTTTTAAACTCATCGTTGGTTGCATTTAGGAGCAAAGAGTTGTCTCCATGTCTTCTTCACGCAAGAAAGTTGTATGGTCCAATGATCTTGCCATATGACTATTGACAGCTAGCTTGCGGTACAATGCTATCTTTGATGATGAAGCAGTAGTAGTAGTTTTGTGGTGGGGAAGATTTGTAAAGTTAAATCTTCAATGAAATCCATGAATTATATGTGGTTGGCCCTAACGAATAATGTTTGGATGTGAGAGGTTCTACAAAATAGGGCAAGGTAGGGTCTTGGAATTTGTACTTTATGCAAATGTGAAGGGGAAACAATAGATCACGTGTTGATGTTCATTTGTATTTTTGCTCATGAGGTATGGGGTGTTATTCTCCCCTTATTTGAGGATAGGGTACTTGGCATGAGGCTTCCTTGTTGGACTGTTTGATAATAGAGCACTCAAATAACATAGATCATTTCCCCTTATTGCCTCTATAGCCATTTGGATAGGAAAGAAGGAATAACAATTTTGTAGATAGGGAGATCCCTCCTTTTCAGGTACATCATCAAATAAAATTGAAAGGGGTTATTACAATGTTAATTGAACAAAAGGAGGAAATAGTTTATTGGTGTAAGGAGATACTTGAAATGGCCATGAGCTAGAGTTGATACAACGTAAGGCTAATGTTGCTCCACTTTGAGTCCATGCAAAGATGGATTTTGGGGAAATCAGGGTGTGAAGGAGTTAAGAAAATATATCAAGAGCTGGCATTACGAAAAATTGAAATCCTAAATAGAGACAAAGCTATGGATTTACACCCTACAATTATGACCAAGTTCTATTACACTATCCAAGGCATACAAAGATCATTCATAAAGTTACATATATATATATATATATATACTATATATATATATATATATATATGCAATTGTGACAATTTTCCTTTCCAAGTTAGAAGGAATTGTGGCATGTGGATAAATGCTAAGAGAATGAGTGAAAATGTGCCAAAGTGTTTCCTAACAATAGCGTGGATAGCTATATTTTGTTGTGAAATTACAATTGGTTGATCAATATCTAGGCTATATTTGTTTTAGGGAAATAAAAATATGAAGAACCATGTCAATAATTGTGAGCAAGGAATATTCGTGGTTGCACATCCTAATGTATGGATGACTAAATAATTTTTTTTGATTTGGCTATACCATTTTGTCACTTTTTACCTGGAGGCGTCTATCTTACAAACATATACTTGTTATTTTTTTATGGCCATCACAACAACATAGTTTTACAAACCACAGAGGAAAACACGATAGGCATACATAGTGTTGGCACTACTTAGACATTACTCATAAGTTGCAACCCCTAGAAGTGTGTTTGGGCCTTTTAAGAATTATTTAAGACTTGAGAGAATAAATTGGATGGAAAAGAACCCATGGAGAGAGGTAAAAAGGTTCGAAATAGTTGAAATTTCTAGCATATCTATTGAAAGGACCTTGACACCCTCTAATATTAATGTGGAATGTAGGTGTAATGGAATTTAGCTAGTCAATTGTGATGTTCTTACCAATGATGAGGCTTGTCGCCAAGTTTTTGAAAAAATAGTAGTTGTTGATGACAAAAACCACATACAAATTTTACAAATGCTAATAAAATTGAAATTATTGAAATGAATATGATTGAAGGTAGTCAAGTGATGGGAAGTATTAATGAGAAATTTGCATTTCCAAGTCAAGTGACCCTACATGAGTGGTTAGGAGAAGCCATGATGAATATGAATTAAAATGATATTTATGAAGACTAATGAAGAAATCCTTAACATGCCTTCATTCGTGATGGGCCATAAGGTTTTCAGGTGGTGGGGACCAAAGTTACATAAATCTTTTATTGTTGGTCTATTAAACTCCATAATTCAAGGTAGGAACCATTTATTGGTTGGGTAAGATACAACTATTCAGGTAAGAGAAAGGAAGGTCGGTAAGTAAGGGGGGGCTATTTCATTTTCCTACTTGCATAAAGCCTGCTTGAAGGGGAGGGATTTTAACACAATGACTCAAAACATAAGATTACATTGTAAGACCATAGGTAAGGTTCATGGGTATGGGATTCCCTTAATTCAACACTTCATGACATGGTATAATGACTTTCATAATTTATATATTTCTTGAAGAATAGAGTGTAATGGCCAAATATCATATGGAAGGATGAACTACTTGCAGCTCGATGGCTTAAAAACTACCCGGAGAGCGAATGAAAGTATTCATAAATTGCCCCTAAAAATATAACAACTTCTCCTTACAATGAGGCTTCAAATTTGTAGAATCAATAAAGTCCTTTGTCACAGTTAGGTTGACATTTGAGAAATTGGTTTGATATGGAATCAATAAGGTAGTGATGGAAACACTCAAGGAAACAAAAGTTGGGAGAAAAGTAAAACAAAATTTGTACAAACATTAATCTGTCATAGCTTGACAAAAGTAGTAGAGAAATGATTACTCTCTCCTACCTTGACAGAATTGGTGGTCAAAATCAACACTTACAAGAACTTTGTTGTTGAATATTATCAAAACTAATAGAAGGATATGAAAGAGTGTACAGTAATAACCTTGACAAATATGGCCACTGAAACTTGCAACATTGTTTGTAGGAAGAGAAAATTATGTTTCTTTTTTCCAAACATGTATGTTAGTATATCAAAGTTTAATGAATATGTTTTCCTATTATCACATATGGTTTCCTACTTCAACAAAACATTCACTAAGACTTCACAATGTTTTATTATTCATTGAAAGATTTTCCATGACTTTACAAAATAATATAATCTTGTGAGAGATTCACCAAAAAAATTATATATACATATTATATATTAATAAAATCGCTTCCCATTTTTCTTTTGTATCATGGAGATTCATCCATTTATTACATATATAAATTTAGGAAGTTCTTAATTTCCCCTGATTAAAATACATATTTTTATTAATATACTTTAAAATACATGTTGATGTTCCTCTACCATGAATTTTTTAATTATTATTAATATTTTAAATACCATATGTTAATTTCATATTAATAATTTAGATGAATTACACATCTCCTTTATATTGAGCTTCAAAATACACCTCTTGGCACAACAAAACCTGCTACGATTATAATGAAACGATAAAAACAATAAAAAATATTGAAAAACATATTGCAACCTAAATAATTTGGACATCATGGAAAAAGACCAACGTTGATTGCAAAGTTGTATGCACTCCATGTAATAAATGCACAAAACCCCCATTTGTTATGTTGAAATAAACCCACTCTAGTTGAAATAATGTCCAAGCACATCAAATTATGCAGTAAATGGTTGATATGACCAACTTACCAACTCTTAATGAGCAACTCAACTCTTAATGAGCAACTTACACACCCATCTTTAAATCAGTCTATTTGTCCCAAATGTTCGAGTACTTTGTAGTTCATGAGCTCTAACCGTTTTCCATACATTATTAGCGATGCTTATGATCACTTTTGATTCATTACACGGTATTCTATCATTCTAGAAACAAGATTATTCTAGAAACAACTCAGTATAGAGTACAGGAAATGCCTAATCTTTTAATTGGAAACTCCACTCGTCATCAATGACTCATAAACATTTTATTGATAATTAGAAGCCCGAGACAAGAATATATAAAGTGAGAAGCAAGAAAAATGAAGAGATTCTTATTCGTTGAGAATGTGGATTAAATTAAAATAAGAAATTATTAATGAAAAAAATGCAAGTTGGTTATATTATTAGGGTACAGAGAAGAATTGTTCAAAATAATAATATAATATAGTATAATATAATTATATTATATAAAGAAACGGGATAGATTCAAAGAATAGAGTGAACTAGAGAGAAATTAAGAGATTAATATTATCCTATGTAATAATAATAATATTATATAAATTATCTATGATTAAGTTGATAGTTTGAAATGAATAAAAAAATGTAAAAATATCAAATATTTAAGATTTACATTGTAAATTGAATGAAAGATGGAGATTTTGGAAAATATATTGGCATTCAAAGAGTAGAGTAATATTACAAGAAATAAACGAGATAAATTTAAGAAAAATAAGTTCGATGCGATAATAGAGTGAAAGAGAGAAAATTATTACAATCAAATATAAATATTGTGAATTTTAATATTATATATTTTGAATTTTAATATTATAAATTATTTAAGATAGTAAGGTTATTATCCAGTAAAAAATAAGGTATGAAAATTATAAGAAATTTAGGGTAAATGATGAGAGGGTTGGAAGAGATATATAATGAGGAGAAGAGCAAAGAAAACAAAAATAAAAAAGTTAATGATAAATTCAAAGAGGAATAGGGGTCATTATGATCTTTAAAGAGATTAAGGAACCAACAATAATGAGGGTGGAAAATTATAGAAAGATTGAAATGCAAATGTTAAAAGTGTCAGGGAAAGGTTGAAAGTAATAAATGTGTTGAAACCAAAGTATTTGGAAGGGAGAGGAATGCTAACGAGAGAAGATAGAATTCTTACGAGTTTTAGATAGATATTAGATAATGGGTTTCCATGATTGGCTTAACATATATCCATCTTTTTTATTGAAGTTGTTGGGGCGTTCCTCTATTTTAAGGGATTTTATGATGATATGGTGAGGATAGAAAGGAGATGAATCCAAAATTCTAAATTAATCAAAATTAATGATGTGTTTGGAATTATGGGAATGCTCTGCAATAACTAATTTTGAGATTCAATTATGTTGATTGTTAGTTATATTCTCTTTAAGTTGATCCTTAAGGGATATTTATATTTGGCCTATGTACGCTTGTCCAAGATAGTATGGGATTTTGTAAACTCTTGGGTTGAGCATGGGATCTAACTTACCTGTAGTAGATATAAACAATTGTTCAAGGGTGACATGGGGTCTAAATTGAGTTCTAATATTCTTTTTTTGCTAGAACATTGGGAATGTGATCGGTGATTCCTTTTATATAGGGGAACGAGACCATAACTATGGGGATAGATGAAGGATCCTTTTTGGATTTGAGATGGGTTGTTGAATTGAGGGCTCTTTTGATCTAGGAAAGGAGAGATTTGGAGAGGTGGGTTTTCTCTTTCTCAAGGAATTGGGGGTTGATTTCTGGAAGCCTCTAGTGGCTAAAGTGTTTGGAATATCATATTTTTAAGCAATGATGAGAATTGGCATTGTGAAAACCCTTTTTGTTACACCCACTTGTAAATATTATTATGAATTTGTTGAAGGCTCGAAAATTTCTACCTACAACATTATAAGGGAGACCACCCGGTCAGGAACTTAGAGAAGCTCCTTTTCTATTGAAATGGTGGTTTCAACTGGTTAAACTAGGTCCATTTACCTTATATCTATCTCCACTGTCTTATTATGTGACATTTACTTACCAACAAAGAAGAGACATCAGATCATCCCTCTTGCTGATCAAGTAAGAAAATGATCCTTAAGCTGATTTGGGGCTCAACCAAGCTAAATTGAGAACTAATATAAAACATGAAAATCATATCTTGAACTAGAATGGTATAGCCCTCTCCTAATTTGAGAGCAAGTTAACTAAAACAAGGGGTAAAAACTGACATAACTCATCATGTGATTTTGTATTAATTAAAGGAATTAGTTCACATTAACTAATACAAATGAAAATAAAATAAGCCTGCAAATGAATAATAAATAGTTATTAGTCATGCCATAGGACTAATTCAATGAATTATGATTGATTTCAATCTCAATATGCCCTACAAAGCTAACTTTAACAAAGTTTCAATAAAAAAATGTCAATGACACAACAATAGTGCATAAAATCAAATAAACATAATATTGTTTAGAATAAAGAATAGAACCAATATTCAAACTTCAACAGTAAGATAATAATCCTGTATTCTGGTAATAGTACACAAGAATGAGAATCGATTAAAACCATGTCATACTTTATTACCACAGATATGAGAGTAGCTCTAACACTTAATGGAAGTGGATGCAATAGTTCAAAGTTCCGTTATAGCAGAGCCATAACTCCTCTAATATCTCTATAATAAAACTCTTTGCCCTCTACAATAGTGCAAGAGCACAAATCAAATTATTATAGATCCCCTGTGTGTGATCGCAACCTACTCTTTCCTCTTGAGGAGATTGTATTTATCCAAAGCTTAAGGTGAAATGGTGGAAATAACAACAACTTGATGTATCTCTCAAAAACCAAGATAATAATAAAATAAATTAAATTAGGTGTATGCTTCTGTTGACAATCACTAAGCAAATTTCTCGACAAGGTCACGCTCTTCACAGTATTAGTCTTCATTTAAGATTTTTCTTTGACTTCCTCTGTATATTTTGGTTTGCATCTCGACACGTGGTTGAGTGGTTGTTGACAAAATGATCTATTCAATTCAGCCCAAGCATTTACCTATAACAAAGAAATCAAAATTAGCCATTAAAAATAACAGAAAACCCAATACACTTATGAATTTTAACTATGCCCTAAAAAGTTTTAATTTTAATTAAGTGGCATTTTATAATAATCATAATAGGGACCACAACTGGAGTGACACATGGCAAGGACCGTGTGGTATCAGAGAAAATCTCATTGCATCTTTTAAAATGAGACAACATGAAGTATTTGCAATATTGGGTAGCTCTAATATGGACCGGATGTGAAATCATATTAAACTCGTTGTAATAACTATATCGGATCTATAATATCAGATGTTTAACATTAGAGGTTTTACAATTGTTTTGATTAGACAAGAAGATGCGATATTATTATTAATCAACGTTAATACACAAATTGGATCCAAATATCGGAGCGAATAGCATGTCAGAGGTTGGAGCGAAGGGTTATCAAAGATCATGAATTGGGGGAATTTATATAATGGAGTTCGGAGATCAGAAAAGTGATATATCAACATATCAGAGTAGAGGCCTCTAGGAATATCATGGGTGAATAGCAAGTGCAAGTTAAAGGTCGAAGGCTTGTGGTTATCACATATCAAAGATTAGAGGTTTTTGTGGTGACACAACAAAACTTTGATATGGGATTCTCATATATAAAGGAGCAGAGAAGGATTACGTGGTATGTGTTATTTGGGTTCTTTGTCCAATAAACGACGACCACTGATAAATGGGGCCAAGACTTATGATATCAGGGATTTTGAAAGGAATCTTCTGATATCAATAAGTTTCGAGGTTCTATATGTTATATCTTCTTTATAATAGAAGCCAAAGCCACTTTTCGGAAAATATAGCCACTAATAATAATAATGAAGATCTTGGTCTCAGGGGTTATGTGTTATTAACCTAAGATGTTTTAAACATAAACTTATTTACAAAGTTTATTAACAAACAAACTTATGAAAAATATAAAAATAAAACAAGTGTAAATAAAAGGCACTTTAAACTTCAAATGAACTAATCACACTCAAAGCCTACATGCAATGAAAAAAGGGTCCCCATCACTATTATGATAAAATAAAATGAGGGTGTTGTGTTTTCACTACAACAATGGCAACACACTGGGGAGAAGCAGTTACCTTTGTCATAAAGATATGAAAATTATTTTTAAAATGAAGTAATTATAATTAGACAATTTGAAATGCTCAAATTTAGAAATCCTAACCATTTTATCCCAATTATATACTATCACATAAATAGATATACCGTTATCATTCATGAACTTGTAAAAATTTACCCCATGAATTCAATCTTTGAGTGAATTTATATGTACAACAACCAAATTAATTAGACATTAGTTGTCGAGTAAAAAATCTAATCAAGAAAACATAGTATTAACCTCAATACCATAGACATGGCCACTGCTGCCAGCAGGTATCTATAGCCTCGACAGGGAGGCCTTTTAACCTTTTTAGGTGCTAGTGTACGATCTATTAGGAATAATGCATACTTGAAAAAAAATCATCTTAAATTTATTTGAATGTCAACTGAAAATCATTGTCCTGGCTTGGTAACTAGCTAATGACAATGCCATTGACGAAATCGAACATTGTGAACAAGCTGGCTCATTATGAGACCTGTTGTCCTTCAACCTTATGGTCAAAAGCCATTACCTTGACTTGTGACCAATAATGGTAATGTTACAATGTTAGAACTTATGATCATGGTAGGTCAGCTCATGATGAGACCTCCTATCCTTCAATTGACTATTTTTGTTTTTTATTTTAACTATGGTTATAGTTAATCTCATAGAGATTACTTAATGGATGGGGTGGCATTCTGCTCCTTAAAAGAAAGGGATGGAATAAAAATCTTGAATATGACTGCTATTCTCGCGATTAAACTTTCTTGCCAAAAGAACTCATGACCTTAAGTAATTGTTGTTAAATGTGTTTTACTTTATTCAAAGATAGGGGTTAAAGATAGCTCATTAACAAATAACAGAAAGATTTAAACTCAAAGAAAAAAAAACTAGAGACTCTACTTGGTTAGGAAAGCTGAAAATGAACATAAACGAAATCATCTTCATTGAAGTGCCCCTTAGATATTAGGTTTAATTAATATGAATTAGAGCATAAAAATGACTCACCCAATGATTATGCCAAGCTGAAGAGAAAACATTACTCCATTTTATTTTGAAATGAAATGAAAAGACAAACCAGCTAAGCCTAAAATGCTTATCAAATCAGAAAGAAGACAATCAAGAGGATGAACATTGAGATACATCCCGCGAGATATATAGAGATAAAATGAGATTATGTTGATTTTCTCTTGTAAGATGATTTATTAATAAAGATATTTTGTTTCAAAGCATAGTTATTGATTTAGAGTTATTATTTTATGCTTTGATAAGGGTTTTCTTACTTTTGCAAATCTCGCTTAAAGATAGTTTTCAAGTCTCTAAACATTGAATTTTGAGAATAAGAATGACAATAGATTTAAAAATATAGGAAAATTAAGAAAAGAGAAAACTCCCTAATGCCATATGATGACTGTTCTTCTGAAATGTTAGTTTCCAATAGAGTTGAATCTACAAATCAAATCCATGGGAACTTGCAAGAAGAACAACAAAATATAAGAAAGAAATAATGATTAAAGGGAAAAGAAAAGCTGAAATAAAGCTTCAATCCAAATGAGAATGAACATAAAATATGTACCTGGAAGAATTCGTTCATAATTTTACCTAATTAATCTTCATTCTCTCCCATGTATTAATCAAAGTTCAAAACCATCTTCTTATTTAATTTAAACTACTACTAACCTACGCCTAATCCTAATGTAAAAAGTAGACTATGACTAAGTGAAATCATACTTCAAATGAAACCATTCAAGAATTTTATTTTCTGTATGAATATATACATCAAACATTAGTAATAAAAGCATAAATATAATTAAACCAAAAGAAATAAAACTAAAAACATTATGTACATCTATTTTTAATGTATGTACAAGAAGTAGCTTGTTTACATTCACCCTTTCTTAAAGATTTTCTTCCAACCAGATCTTGATGGGATCATAAAAATATGGACAGTTATTAGTTAGAGATTGGAAGAGATTTGAAGAAGAGGATAACAAGCCAGATTGTTAAAACATTCTTTTAAATGCAAAGACCTCATCAAATTGTCAATTTTATGTACATATGATGGAAGATCATTAATTATGTTAGATGGCTAGTCATGTTGTAAGAATACACTCTCTTGTTGGAACTTCTTTCGAGAAGAAAGAAGAAATTGATAAGAGATGAACACCGATCGAAATTAGAAGAGTATTAGCCCTTGATGTTGATGATTATGATTCGAAGCTTCATTTTCCCATTCAGGCAATGCATCAATTGAAAGTTCAATATTGAACTTCTCAATATGCCAACCTAAGATATAAAAGAAAAATGAAAAATGAAAATAGAAAACATATCTGAAACCAAACAAAATAAGTGAATGAACAACAATGAAATCAAATCATAATTTACACTATTGTTACAGTTATTGTTACATCACAATTTGAACTGGCTTGAAGTGATTTCCTCTTCACAAGGATTGGCCAGAATAATGGAATTATAATTATTGCCAACACTAATTTGTGAATTAGAGAGAGGGATCAAGATTATGAATAGAAGTGAGAATTTGATCATCATAAAAATCATAGATTGGAATGAGTTCTTGAATATTGAAATCATGAGTATGATTAATTGTTTGAAAATGAGAACTAGTTGAAACAATTTCTGAGTTGAGTTTCTCTTCATTTTCAATTATGATTTGATTTTGATTATTATGATTAAATGTATAAGAAGATAAATCAACATCCTCAATGTCAGAGTAATTATCGTAAATGACTTCAAAACATTCATTAAAATTCTCTTCACTCTCATCTGATGTATCAAGACAAGAAGGAATATTGAGCACATTTTCATTAATTCTAGAAGTATGATCATTGACTGATTATCTATCTTCATGAAAAATAATTGGAAATTTATTTATATCAACCTCTCTGTTTTCTGAAACAACATTAAAGTAAAGAGGGGATAAACTGCTATGAGCAAAAATATCAATATAAAGGTGAAAAAGAGAATCAGAGGTATTGAATTTAAAAATAACTCTTTTTGTGAATTCTTGTGCATTTTCTTCATTGTTAATTTCATATTCCAGATAATTTACTTGGCTAATTGTACTTTCTTGAAGAGTGTTCTCTGGCTACCCTGAATTTTGTATTTGATCAACATGATCAAATTCATAAATTTGTACAACAGGTTGCATATTATTGCAAATTTCAATTTCTGCTTGTAATCATTGATTTATAATATGAGTTTCTGAATTCAATTCATAGTGATTTTTAGATTTCGTACCAGATGATCCTTCAATTTTATTTGTGATTTCTTCTTGTAGTTTTAATCAAATTCTTGCAAGTTTTGTGATAAAGGTTCATTACCCTAATTATCATTAACACTATAAGAGGTGTGTACTAGATTTAAGAATTTATCATACATGGTTGAGGCCACTTCATCATGATTGATATGCACCTCTATATCAGATTTTTTGATAATGTTGTTGGAAGTTAAAGGAGAGTCAACAAAACTTGAAATTGTTTTATACAGATTTGAAATGGGAGGAAGAGAATAAATATATTCAAACCAATCTATCAATTCATTTCTTGAAGGTTTATATTCAACTTTGAATCTCAAACAAAAAAAAAAATTGAAATCTAATAGTAAAATCTAAGAGAGATTCATTTTCAAATCTTCGTAAATCTTCTAATTCAACACATACCTTTTCATAATCATAATTGTCAAATTTATAAAGGAACATTGTGATAAATTTATCCCAATTGTGAATAGAGGCAACTGGAAGAGACTGACACTAGTTTCTGGCTTTTCCTAATAATGTAAGAGTAAAAATCCTTCAGAGAATACCTTCATCAATATCATGAAAAGTAGAGTTTGAAATTTTTTGAATAAATTGTAAGGCATGATCAAATGCATAAGTATTACTCTTACCATTAAACTTTACCTTTGACAAGTATCTTACTATTTCTGGTAGAGTATTTCCAAATGCACCTCTAGAGATACAACTCCAAATGGGAAGTTTAAGAGGATCCATTATGATTAAAATAAAATATTTAAAATACAAAAAATCCAAAAGACAAGAAGCTTTCAGACCCTCCCTCTAGCACCAAAAATGTTGAAGGCTCGAAATCTCTACCTACAACATTATAAGGGAGACCACTTGGTCGGGAACTTAGAGCAGTTCCATTTATGTTGAAATGGTGGTTTTGACTGGTTAAACTAGGTCCAATTACCTTCTCTCTATATCCACTATCTTAAAATATTACTTTCATTTACCAATAAAGGAGAGACATAAGATCATCTCTTTTGCTGATCAGGTAAGAAAGTGATCCTTAAGATGATATGGGGCTCAACCAAGCCACAAATATTTTTTTCTTCTTTGAGAGAGGACTTGATTCAAATAGGATATATAAGCAGAACTAATCTAAAACCTGAAAAACCTATCTTGAACTAGAATGGGATAACCCTCTCCTAATCTGAGAGAAAGTTAACTAAAACAATGGGAAAGAACTGACATAATTCATCATGTGATTTTGTATTAATTAAAGGAAGTAGTTCACATTAACTAATATGAATGGAAATAAAATAAGCTTGAAAATGAATAATAAATAGTTATTAGTCACCACAGGAATACTTCAATGAACTAACATTGATTCTAATCTCATTCTTCCCTACAAAGGTAGTTTTAACAAAGTTTCAAAAACAAAATGTCAATGACACAACAATAATGCATAATATAAAATAAACATAATACCTTTTAGAATAAATATTAGAACCAATAATGAAACTTCAACAGTTAAATAATAATGCCGCATTCTGGTAATAGCACACAAGAACGAGAATTGATTAAAACCATCTAAGACTTTATTACCACAATTCCAAGAGTAGCTCTAAACCTTAATGAAAGTGCCTGCAGTAGTGAAAAATTCCTTTATAATAGAGCCATAACTCCTCTAATATCTCTACAATAATACTCTTTGTGCTCTACAATAGTGTGAAATCACAAATCAAATTATTACGGAGCCCCTTGTGTGTGATCACGACCTCCTCTTTCTTGTTGAGGATATTGTATTTGTATAGAGCTTAAGGTGAAATCATGGAAATAGCAACAACTCCAAGTATCTCTCAAAAATCAAGATAATAATAAAAGAAATTAAATTAGGTGTCTTCTTTTGTTGATAACCACTGAGAAGATTGCCTGACAAGGTCATGCTCTTCATGGTATTAGTTTTCGTTTAAGCTTTTTATTTGACTTGCTCTGTATATTTTGGTTTGGATCTCAACACATAATTGAGTGGCTGTTGATCGAATGATTTATTCGATTCGGCCCAAGGATTTCCCTGTAACAGAGAAATCAAAATTAGTCATTAAAAATAATGAAAAACTCAATACAAATATGGCTTTTAATTATTCCCTAAGACCTTTAAATTTTTATTAAGTGGCATTTTATAATAATAATAATAGTGACCAGAATAGGAGTGACACGTGGCAAGAACCATGTTGTATCAGAGAAAAAATCATTGAAACTTTTAAAATGAGACAACAAGAAGTATTTGAGATATTGGGTAGCTCTGATATGGAGTAGATGTGAAATCATATTAAACTTGTTGTAGTAACTATATCAGATCCAGAATATCGAAGGTTTAACATCAGAGGTTTTACAATTGTTCTGATTAGACAGGTAGACATGATATTCTTATTAATCAACGTTAATCTATATATTGGATCTGGATATTGGAGTGAATAGCGTGTCAGAGGTTGGAGAGAACGCCTATTGGAAATTGAAGATCAGGGAAATTTATATATCAGAGCTCGAAGATTGGCAGAGTGATATATCGACATATCAGAGTGGAGGCCTTTTGGAATATCGAAGGTGAATGGTTATTGCAAGTCAGAGCTCGGAGGCAAATGGTTATCACATATCAGAGATCAGAGGTTTTGAGTGGTGACACATAACAAAACTATGATATGGGATTCTCTGATATAAAGGAGCAGAGGAGGATTACATGGTATGTGTTATTTGGGTTCTCTGTTCAATAAACTACTTCCAATCATAAATGGGCCCAGGACTTATGATATTGGGTATTTTTAAAGGAATCTTCCGATATTAATAAGTTCTGAGGTTTGATATGTTATAGCCACTTTATAATATAATGAAGATATTGGTCTCGTGGGCTATGTTTTATTAATCTAAGATGTTTTAAACATAAACTTGTTTACACAGTTTATTAACAAAAAAACTTAGGGAAAATATAAAAACAAAACAAGCGTAAATAAAAGGCACAAACTTGAAATGAAGTAATCACACTGAAAGACTACATGCAATGCAAAAAGGGTCCTCATGACTATTATGATAGAATAAAATGGGGGTGTTGTGTTTTCACTACAACAAAACTATAAATTCATGTAAATGATGCTTAGTTAAAAATGATGACTAGTTGAGATGGGGCACAGATTTAGAGGTGTACAAGAGGATTTGCATGTAACCATGCCTTGCATTTAAGTTACCACCTAAATCCATGTTGGGAGGGATGGCTTTTTTGTGCATGAAGCTAATGGAGGAAATAGGCTCTTGAGAAAAGGATGAGTTCACAGACGACCTCGTGAACCTTGTTGACAAAGTCAACAAGCAAGAGGAGTGCGGGGGTGGGAAAGAAAAGAAGGAATAATGATGCACAAGTGGGAGGATTACGATGCACAAGGAAGGGAGGACAGAGTATGCATGAAACAACAAGAGAGTGAGGGAATTCTTTTCCTCTTTTCTATGTATCTCTTACATTTTCACATATGGTATGATCACATGTGTGATCTATCTGATAAGGGAGGACTATAGAGGCATGCAATTGTTCTCTGTGATCAATATGCTAGTAGTTGTGCTTATGTGTTTCTTATTAAGGCCTAATATGACCATGTGTTTAAATTCTAGAAGAGAGTTAAGTGGAGAAGGGATTCTTTGTGATAGCCAAGCTAAGAAACCTATGCGTCTTGTTGGCTAAGAATCAATAGGGTCATGATTGTGTTCCCAGAGTTGACAAAAACACTAGAGACTAGTTGTTTTATAATTTTCTGAGAGGTTTAGGTACCCTAGAGCTAGTGGGCTAATAACAACTAGTGTAGCCTTAAGGGAGCTTAGAACATAAGTATGAGAACTAATGATATGTTGATGGCAATTGCACTCTTATTCCTATAGGAGTAATGAAACTGACAAAACTCCTTTATATTTACACATATATCTTTGATCTCCAAGATTGAATTGAGACTCTTTGTGTCTTACTTGACTCATATGTTGTTTGTCTGTCAAGTTAAAATCCATCATGGTGTGATAGCTAGGAGTTGTTGACAACACCTTGGAAATGGTTTTGTTCAACTTATGCAAGTGAATGGTTGAGAATTACTAAGAAAAATGCCTCCTCAAACTATGAATTCGGCTCAAGAATTTTAACTATAAAAATATCTATAGTGTACTCATCCGATCATTGGGTGGAGAGTTGAAGTTTAAATCTCAGTTATCAAGCCCACCCAAAATATAAGATAAGTGGTTTTTCTTGTGTTGTGAATGTCATTTCATTGTTGCATTATATTATTTTTATATGGAATGTTTGGTTAATGGAAATGATATTACTCATTGCATAAATGGTATGAATGGTTGAATGATAAACATGCACATGTGGGAGGGTTAATGCTCCCTATAATCTCTGTCATGCCTATGATAATGATTATGATATCCTGAGTGGTTCTTATGTTATGATATAATGTATGTGTTAATTATTTGGATGGGTATGCCTAAGTGGCATTGTTAATTAATTGGTTGTTGGATTCTAGGATGTAGGTAGGCCGTGATGGTTATTGAGGCTCTAATCCCACAACTGGGCTAGTAAATTCATCTCAACCATGAGCAAATGAAAGTAGAGAAACTACCAGTATGTGAGAGAGCCATCCAGCCTTCTCTATTATATTGAAAGCTCTGGGAAGATATCCATAACTCTCTAAGTGATGAGAGGAACTTGAAAAAGAGGTGAAATCTTCCAAGCGTTGAGAAAAAATGTTAAATATTAGGAGAGAGAATGACCCAAATAAGCCCAAGAAAGATTTAAATGGAAAGAAAACTTACAAATCAATGGGGTATGTCCCAACACTCTAGAAGTTTTGGGTTTTCAGTTCAAAAGGAAAAGAATTGGTGGAAATACCTCGAAGGCCAAACACCCGAACACCTGAATATTGGGTGGGGCCTAGCATAATTCGAGGTTAAAACTTATTTTGGGCACGGTTTAAGATTAGGGAATTCATTGGAAGTATTGATACTTTGGGTCCAAAGTCATGAAAAATCGATTTGAGGCTAGTTTGGTGGTCCCTAAGCAAGGCACAGTTTGGGGCCAAGATCAAACACCCTGGGGGTTCAATGTTCGTCATTATGTGTAGAATTTTTATGTAAGAAAGTGCCTGAGGGATGTTTCCATTAATGAGGAATGGTTGAAAATCGCACAGAGGGTCAGCAGAGTGGAACCCATATTTTTGTGTGATGTGTTATGTGCCACTCCCACTTATGACATGACACGTGGAAAGGTGGTGACATGGACCACCTTGTTGCAACGAGATTGTCATGTGGGCACCGTGTGGGTGCCATGAGGGTTACATGTGGTAGTTTGTTACTGACATGGCAAGGGTTTAGTTTCCAAACTTTAAATGGCCATAACTTTTGATCTGGGTGTTATATTTCTATAAAATCTATATTTCCATAAAGCTCTCGAAAATCCATATGCAATGGTGGTACCTTTTTTTAGCCTTAAATCAGTTTAAAATTAAAAACAATTGTAACGTCATTTCCATGACAAGACTATGGAGGTTAGGTTAAATAGAAGTAACACATCTCAATCAGCTTGGAAGATATGAAGGGGCGCGGGGGATTATTATAGGAATGAAGGTACCTATTAGTCTGAGTATATTTTATATAGAGTTGGTGGAATAGGGTCCCATCAGGTTGGTGTGAGATGGGGATATAAAGAAAAGAAAGTGAATTGGATTGTTCAATTTCCATAAAGAATGGAATTTTTGGGGAGATGTCATTAAGGTGGAGTAGAAAGGACTACAAGGGAAGATTTCCATGGGGAAATTTTATAAAGGTTTCATCATTATATCAAAACTTGCTTTTGGGATTGAAATAAACATTACTTGAAGCTTTCTTTTCAAAATATTTTATGTAAATTTTGGCAACCTATTTTGAGGTCTACAACAACCCCCAATTTTTTGAAAATAAAATAGGGACTCTTCAAACTTTAGTATTTTTTTTTTTTTGTATTTGATGTTTTCCTTATAGATAATCCATCTTTGATTTACTTTTAATCTCTTTTAAAAATTCAAAAAACATTATAAAAATATTTAAAAAAAAATCAAAATTTCCTTTAAAAAACGGACATCCAGATAATTTTTTGAAATTTTCAAGCATTTGGACCTTGATATATTACAGATGATTACACACTTTTTATTGGCTACATTCCCTATAATATTATACTCTATTATGTCACTAGACCACACATTTCAAATTTCTTTTATTTGTATTTGTCTTTTTATTTATTTTTACTTTATCAATTTATATTGGAATTCTGATCTTTCTTTTGTTGCACATAGTGTTTCCATTTTTGACAATAAGACATCACTGATGTCAAAGGGAATGTATGAACAAGAGTAGGAAGACCATTCTTGATGATCAAAGAAGTAGCAAGGGTCTTCATGAAGCAATATGACAAGTTGACCTTTTGCAAGCTCTCATTACATGAAGATATGGGTACTTGAAGTTATTTTTGTTTTTGTTAAAGTTAAGATGCTCAAAAGATCTCACAAATAGAATTGTTGTATATTTCCTGTCAATACCTTTCCAATGGTATATCCTTCTCTAAAAAAATTCTCCTTGACAAGAAGTTATGGCATGTTGAAAACCAATATTATTTGGGGAAAAAAATTAAAAGGCCAAATTATATGGCCAAACCTAATAAATTCAAATTTCTAAATACCATCAAAATTTTGAGCAGATCCATTGTTGATTCAGCATATCAATGGTCATAGACACAAAATTATAACACTAGATAATACTGCTAAATGATGTTCAGGTCTAGGGTCCATCAACGGTGTTGCCAATAAGTCAACAACCAGATAAAAGTGAAAATGTGCAAAGGCTAACTGCCCAACCAAGTCATGACACATGGAATATTTTTGTTGGGTGATGAAGATGACCATGATGACATCAACATGTTGATGTGGAGCCACAAGAGGATATCTTGTGGTAGGAAGAAATGGAATTTTCGACTATCCAATAGCCACAAATCTGGGTGACACATGCCCAATCATGATGTGCCATATCCATATGGAAGGTGTGGAATCATGATGACGTAAAAAAATTGGAACCTAATGAACCTTGGGTTTAGGTCATGTTGACATGGTCCCATGAGTCTAGAAGCATTAGTTCTAGTTTTTAATGGTTTGAACCCCATATTCTTGTTGCAATCCATCGTTCTATGGTTGACAAGAGTATATCTATCTATCTATCTATCTATCTATCTATCTATCTCACATAGGACACCATTCGTTTTTAAGTTTTGTTCAAAGCTTGGTTACATATAAGTAAGTGTGTAAGGGTTATTATTTAGTTTATGGAGCTTGGATACAAGTACCACTTTTTAGTTTGATGAAATTCAATTTGACAAGAGTCTTTTCTCTGGTAATATACATGCCTTAAATGTTGGTGGAAGTTTGAATTTGGCACAGTTCTTTATTTGGCAATGAATCTAGTTATTTTAAGTCATGTAACAATAGTTATGACCTATTGAAGTGTCCTTTTGGTGGAATATGAATTGTCTCATGCTTGGGGAAAAATACACATTATGGATAGTATGGTTGGTGCTTGACTTTGGAATGTGGAGGTAGAAGACACATGTGCACATCACACTTTAGGATATGACATAGACACTTTGAGCTAACTTTATATTGAATGTGCATTATACACATGGATGGTGATTAGCATGTTGTGAGTCATGTGGAGTTAGAACCATTTGAAGTAACTAAATTTCACAAAGGTCAAGAAAGTGATGGTGGAGGTAGAGATTATCTAGTGAGATTCAACTATACTTGATGAAGGTATTTTGGCAAAAACATAAAATGGTGCGAGGTCATCATTACTTAAAGTTTGGATAGATGAAGTTTGGCAGAATGCAATTTTTGCAAAGGTTGAAAATATTTGTGGAGGTCACTAAGTGACATGGTTCACTACAACAAAGAAACATTGGATGATGGTGGTAGTTTGATGCCTACCAAAAATAAATGTTTGGTTTGTACACATGAATGGGTGTTGGAGAAACAAATCTTATGGTGTATCCATTGGTTGTTGTAAGTGAAGGTACCAAGAGTAATTGCGAATGGATTGAGGAAATTTGTTGAAACATTGTTTCATATTGGATAACACCCTAAAATGTAAGAGAAACCATTCGTTTGGTCCTTGGTAGGCATAAAAAGAAGTTCAATAACTCAAAAGTATGATATTGCAAGCATCATGGTGTTGTGGAAGTGATGGGAGGTACACCATTGTATAACTAAGGTTAGAAGTTCAAATAAACTCAATCAATAGGTTTGAAATTTTATTTTTATAACCATAAGCTTGATTTTGTTGGATCATTAAAATTATTTGGTGATTGCTACAAAAATCTGGTGTTCTATTGAAAAGTGCCTAGAAATGCACAATGTGTAATGTGTAGAATATTTAATTGGAATATGGCTATTTTTTATTTCTAGGATCATTATTTATCAAAATTGAGATTGGAAAGAATATTGGCATGCATGACTCAGAGATACATGTAGCTAGAGGTGCTTGATAGTATTTTGATTCAAATTTGATAACTAGAAGCTCTTGTGTGTGTCTAGTAAAGCTATATGCATGTTGTAAGTGTTTTTTATACATGAACTAAACAAGTGTCGAGGAAGTGTTTGAGTGACTAGATTGTAGTTATGGTTGAAACAAAGTTTTGTATGATAGCCATCAATAGAGATTGACATGAATTTTTGTGACAATAATTACCATGGATATGAGGATTTCACTTTTTTTGGAAGTGGTTGTAGGTTGCATGATATTATAGTGGTTGCAAATTGTATGCCAGAAATGTTGATTGTTGCAGTGAGGGAAATAGTGAGAAATAGAGAAATTTGTGTATCCTTGTGATGTGATGCCTTCTTGTGTTGTTTACACTTATGTTTCTTATGTGATGACGCATTGTGATACTGATGAGATAATGGTTATAATAATTTCTAAATGAATGAATGGTTAGTTAATATTGTTAAATTGTGAAATTGACCTCACATTGATTGACCCCCCCTCTCAGTGTGACTTTTGGGTCAATAAGTGGTATTAGAGTAGGCCATCTTCAAGAAGCATTAATTGCTAGAAAACATATCAAAGTAATATGGACTTAGATGCAACATTAGTTATGTTTCTTGAATTTGAACTATAGGTGGTCAAGGGAAATAATGAAATCTTGATAAATAAGATTGATGAAGTCAAGAAGCAAGTAGGAGAAATAGAAAATTAGTTGGAGAATAAACATGACATGATATCCCACCTCAAGAAAGAGGAAAATGTAGAGAATTATTTAGCCAAGGAAATTTAGAAAGATGCTTAGATCAAAATAAGCAGGAAGAGGCCAACATCTAGGTACCATAAATTATTATATGGTTATTTATTTTTAGGTAATTCATTTGGTCATAAGGAAACCACTTTTAGTCATCTTCCATATTATCATTGTAAAGAAAGGTGTCGATCTAATATACAAAAGGAAGAGATTTGTGGTCTTATATTATATGCTTATAAGAAAAATGATAAGTGGTATGTCAATATTGGTCATACAAGACACGTGAAAGGTGATCAAAGTAATTTAATTAGCATCAAGGATACAGATGAAGGTAAAGTAAATTATGGAAACAATTGATCTACCAAAATTATTTAAAAAGGCATGATTTCCATTGATGTTGGAAGAACTAAAGCACAAGATGTGTAGTACATAGAAGTACTGAAGCATAATTTCTTAAGCATCGGTTGGATATGTGATCAAGGTTTTGATGTCATCTTCAATTCCAAATGGTATGAAATTTGAAAGTGAAACACATGAAAATTTGTTGGAATGACAATAATATATACATACTTGATCAATCAAGGATCAATAAAAGCGATGATAAAGACATAAATGAATACAAGATTGCTTCCCATTTCCTTCTAACAAATGAAAAGGAAGCAAGAGAGAAAGAAGAAAATTTGACTAGTCATCTTAAAGAAGAAATCATCTCCTTGAAGTCTCAATTTGAAGAGTTTGTTTCTTTAAGAGTTGAAGATGAAAATATCAATAAAAGCTTGAGAAGTTCACAAATTTTGAATAAAAGTGGTTGAACATATACTAGATATACTAATAATTATTCTTATAAAGAACAACAAATATAGGAAATTGAAGAAAAGTTTGAAGACAAAAATGAAGACCAAACTGCAAGAGTTTCTACTCTATATTGTTGCCCCAAGATGCTCCATCAAAAAGAAGAAAGCCAAATAATAAATAATACTCCTCCAAGGAAGAATTAAACTAGACAATCATTATGGTAATCTTTCCAATTCATATATCAAAGTGAATTTTTTAGTTATTTATTTTTATGTACAAATTTTGTATGTAAGGATAAGGTTTATAGAGTCTATGTTGGTTATCAATCTCTTAGAATAAAGTTTGCAAGAAGATTGGATTCAAGTGGTTAAAATGGAAAATAGTATGCATCAATTTCTACCCCAGTCAAGTATTATTCAATATGTTTTAGATGTCTCAATCTTGGTCACATTGCACAAGAATGTAGGATAAGGTTACTTACACAAACTAGGAAATGAGAAGGACCTATTAGGAAAAGAGAAAGGCACAACAAGGTTTGGAAGAGAAAATATTATGAGATTGAATTTGAACATGCCTTGAGTGATCAAGATCCCAACATGAGTAGCTAATCATGAGTTTTTGATTATGTTACGTGCCCTAAGGCATAACCTATGGTTACTTCATTTAATGTTCTGCCTAATAGAGGATCTTCTTGTTTGAATATTATTATGATAGGTATGCCTTATTTGAAACAATAATAAACATGAATGATGGTATGGAAAGGAAATGTAGACAAGATGATTATGAAATAAGAAATTACTATAAAAGAAACCAAGATGTTGAACATAATATATAAGCATAATTGAACCCTTATAGATGATGGTAGACTATGGAAACAAGGAGGATTAGATCAAGTGAAAATTTCATTACATCCACAATCTCATAGGAAATCTAAGAATGGAGACATGATAGGTACTCATCAAAGAAAAAAGCATGATCTCAACAAAAGCTTAGTAAAAGGTAATGTGGTTTTAGGGGGAGAACAAACATGTAATGGAATCATAGTCTCATGGGGAAACTATATGGTAGAAAGAAGCATGGTTCATGACAGGTTGATGGGATCATCCAAGAGAAAATATTCATACAAGTTTATGGAAACATTTTATAAATATCCATGAACCTTTGCCATTGATGTTAAAGGGGGAGGTATTGTAGACATTGATGTTACTAGGAGAGATTGTAGATTGTAGACATTGCACTTATATTTGTAGGAGGGATAGATTGAAGCACTTCACTTGGAGCTATTTATTTGATTTAGCATCCAATGATAATCAATGTCTATGGATGTTTTCATCAATGCCAAAGGGAAATATTGTTGCACATAGTGTTATCATTGATGACATAAAAATGTCATTGATGTCAAAGGGGATGTATGGAAAACAACAATAGGACAATTCTTGATGATCAAAGAAGTAGCAAGGGTCTTCATGAAGCAATATGAAAACTTGACCTTTTGAAAGGTCTCATTACATGAGGATATGGGTGTTTGAAGTTATTTGAGGTTTTAGTGAAGTTGAGATTCTCAAAATATCTCATAAATAGTATAGTTGCATAGTTTTTTTCAATATCTTTCCAACACTATATTCTTCTCTGAAAAACTTATCCTGGATGAGAACTTATGGCCTGTTGAAAATCAGTATTAGGTGGGGAAAAAATTAAAAGGCCAAACTATAGGGAAAAAACAAAAAATTTGATATTTTAAATATCATGGAAGTTTGGAGTAGATCCACTGTTGATTTAGAAGATCAATAACCATGGACATAAAAGTAGTGCACTGGTTAATGTCACTAAATGACATGCAAGTCTAGGATCAATCAATAGTGTTCCCAATAAGCCAATGACTAGATGAAAGTGAGAACACACGAAGGTTAACTACCCAACTAGGTGATGAAACACGACAAAGTTTTATTGGGTGATGGTGTGGACCATGCTAACATCAACACATCGACATGGAGCCATTGGGGCTTTCCACGTGCAAGGTAAAAATGGATTTTTTGAACTAATCTGGATGACAAATGGCCTAATCATCATGTGCCAAATGGAAGGTGTGATATTGCCACAATATTTTTAGTTTAGAAGTATCAAATCTTGTTTCATAGTGGTTTTACCCCCACATTCCCTTTGTATTCCACAACTCTATCATTGACATCAGACCATATATATATATATATATATATATATATATATATATATAATATATATTATATATATATATATATATATAATCACACACCCGAGTTCAAATACAAAGATTCAAATTGAAAAAGTATTTGGTTTTGGTTTATGATTTATGTCCATGGTTTAACTAGTTACAATTCATGGAAGGTGCAATTTTCTTTTAAGTCTAGTTCAAAGGCAGGTTACATATAAGTTGAAGTGTAAAGGTCATGGTTTAGTTAATGGAGCTTATATATAAGTACTAGTTCCTAGTTTTATGAAATTTATGTTGGAGAGAGTCTTTTCTTTGGTAATATACATGGCTTAAATGTTGGCAGAAGTTTGAATTTGGTAGAGTTCTTTATTTGGAAATGAATCTAGTTATTTCTATATGTTTAACAACAATTATGACCTGTTGAAGTGTCTTGTCATTTGACTATGAATTGGCACGGTTTGGGGGAATGTACATATTTTAGATATTATGGTTGGTGATTGAATTCACAACATGGAGGTAAAGTGAACCTCTATACGTCAGGTTTAAGGATACAATGTAGAAATTTGAGTTGGCTTCATATTGAATATGCATTATACATGTGGATGGCGATTAACCTGTTGTGAGTAATGTGGAATTGGAACCATTTGAAATAAATAGATGTCTTAGAGGTCATTGAAACAATAGAAATGGTGGAGCTTATCTGGTGAGATTTAGCTATTCTCAATGAAGGTATTTTGACAATAGCATAAAATTTTCTGATGTCATTAATGACAGAAGTCTGGATGGTAAAAATTGGCATAATAAAATTTTAGTGGAGGTTAAAAATATTTGCACACATCACAAAGTGATTCCATTGTCTATGATAGAGATATATTAGATGATGGTAGTACTTTGATTCCTGCTAAACATCCATGTTTGGTCTATATACATGAATGGTTGTTGGTGCACCAAATCATACAGTGTAGCCATTGGTTGTTGTAATGGGAGGTGTCAAGAGTAATTGGGTGAGAATTGAGGAAATTTGTTGACACATTGCAATATTATTGGGTAACACTATAAAAAGTAATACCAACCATGCATTTCTTCCTTGGTAGGTGTGAAAAGAAATTCATTAATTTGAAAGTATAAGAATGTAACACCATCCTCCCACATTTACCTAAGCTAACAAGTCCACTGGGGTAAACATGTGACAAGAGGATACTATGATGTGATTCAACTCCCCATATACAGTTAAGTAAGTGGGACTGACAAAACAAACCCAATGAACTTCAGACCCTTCAAGACAAAACCAAACCTTCCAGGTGCCTAACCCTTGATAAAACTTTTTTTTTGTTGAGCTAGAACCCCAACGGCTCCCATGATAAGCCATGAATGTGACTAAGGCCCTCTAGTTGCTCCCATAGTAAGTCATGCTACTAACTGTGGCCTTTTTCAAGAAGTTCTCAGCCAATGACCCCAAATTCTATGGAAATTTTTTAAGGCCAGGACTTAGGCCTTTTCCTAGAACTTCATGAAACTTCCAGAAGTGTTAAATAACCATGAATTAAAGCTACTAATGAAAAAAATGGTACAAGGAATTGACCAGGCCCCTACTAGCCATAAAAGGAATTTCGTCAAACATATCACAAATATGAAATTTACAGGTCATAAAAATAGATCTAAGCATAGGGGTCTTATACTTATCTAATATTTGTAAAGAAGGATTGATGCCTTATCACAATATTTGAATTATCATTTATTTAGGTCATATATTCATTCAAATTTCATGTACTAATCAAATCATGATGAGAGCCATAACCAAAGTCTTTCATAAACCATACTTATAACCAATATATAGCCAATAGCACTAACAAAGATATAACAATGATATGACTATGTATGAACAGCTAGATTTACACATGAAATATAAAAGGAGAAGGAGCTCTTATTAATTAATGCATAAGCCAACCAAGTCAGGGACTTCTATCAACCACCTGACCATAGATTGGGATGAACCAAATATTTATTTCATCCAATCACCCCCATACCATATTCCAAGCATGAATGTGGAACTGACAACAAAACCAAATAGGGCTTCCTTAGGTTTTACCATATATCTGTTAGGCCCTGATACTACTAGTGTAACCCTTTATTATTATTAGTACAACCCACTTGTTATATTGTTGTACCCATGTAGTCCCCATATTGTTACTATTGTGCCCCATAGAAGCCCACTATTGTTATTATTGTGCCCTTACATTATTATTGTTATGTCAGCTCTGATTATATTATGACCCCTTAGACTCCTATATATAGAAATGAGGTCTTTTCATTTGTATCATCTAAGAATTATTCATTTGTGTAATGTAAATGATGTTGCCCCCTCGAAGAGGCTTATTTCTAAGGCATTGATCTATCTTTTCTATCTTTTTGTGAGTTGGTTTCATAACATTTGGTATCAGAGCTTTGAATTCCATGGTTTCGCTGCTCCAAACAGGTCATCATGGAATTTGTGCTATAACTTTTTTTTTGCGATGTTTTAGACACTAAAAAAAAAAAAAAACTCATTTGGACCAAAATCGTTCTGAACCACAAGTCCGAATTTCAGAGCTTTTCATGCTATATTTGCGGAGATATGATCTGAGTAAGTCGGCATTTTTGCAGACTCCCAAATTACGTTCCAAACAGGTGACCTAGGGAAAATCCTCATAACCTTTTTTTTGAGGATCAGATCAAAATTTCGTAAGAAGTTATAGAAAGAGGATAGACTGTAGTTTTCTGTATATATTTTTTAGATCCGAAGGTCAATACAATGACACATGGCACTTCATACAAGTTCGCTCTTTTGAAAAAGTATATAATCAGGTCATCTTGGGAGATTGTACATAACTCTTTGTTGGAGAATCCAACTTTGATTAGACTCATGGCATTGGAAAGAGGATGTAGAGGACTACTACAGGTCACAATTTCAGAACTTAAAGATCTGAAATTACATAGTTATAGTTGTTTCAAGATCGACCTCCTAAAATCAAGAAAAAGTGAGATGGGGAAGTTTGATGGAAAGGATTCGGTAAATTGGATACTACAAATGGAGAAATATTTTCATCTACATGGTGTACCACTATTACAAAAGGTATGTATTGAATCTTTATATTTAGAACAAGATCAATTTTTATGGTATAAAGGGCTTTGTTCTCGTAAACAACTTGTTACGTGGTCAATTTTCATGAAGGAAATTATAGCACATTATGAGAATACAAAGAGCAACACCAAACAAATTTGGAAGAAAAAAGAAAAAAGGGCCTTGTACAAAGTGGAAAGAAAAATTATGGCAACAAGGAATTCTACCCCTCACAACTATAAAGATGGAAGTGTTGTTTCTCCTAGCCTTCCACAACCTACAAGGGTTACACCACAACAATTGGAAGAAAAAGGAGAAAAAGGGCTTTGTTTCAATTGTGATAGCAAATTCACTAAAGGTCATAAGTGTGATGAGAAGAAATTATTTTACATAGAGAATGAAGATGAGGAAGAAAAGTATCAAGAAACATCAAAAGAAGAGTATATATGCCAGGACCCAACCCAAGAGAAAGAAGAAATGAATCTGACCATACCTTGTAAAACATTGGCAATAATTACCACTCCTCAAACTCTCAAGATAGATGTTGGGTTGTGTTATATTCTTTCCACATAGTTAACAGGGGGTTTGAGGGGTACCCGTAACCCCATTTATGGGGTCCGAGGTAGCACCCCAGAAAATTTTGGTTTTGTACCCTATGTTAGGTTAGGCGGACCCACCTATGGTTTTGTGCATGATTTTTGCACATGTTTTTCGGACGCGATGGTTTTCGGTCCATGGTTTTGGACGCGATGGTTTTCAGTCCATGGTATTGGATGCTTCGGCATGTATAAATATGTATTGTAACATTG
>APFE030733109.1:77483-95776 GCA_000404065.3 Pinus taeda | reverse complement strand
TGCTTTCCCCGGGATACATACTGTGTTAATGTGTGAATGCTCTTGATGTTTTATTGTTATTTGATGCTGCTATATTGATGATCAACGTAGAGGAGCTTATGTATTGTGTATGTTTTCCGCAATAGTACATGATCAGGATAATCTCCATTGAATATGTGTTAAATTATTCAAAATTTCTACAAACCATATAAGTTTTTTACTTGCTTTTTTATTTGAAATATTATTTATGATTAAATTCAAATACTTTTGTTTCGAATAAAATATTTTTAAATGCAACATGCAACTACATGTTAATGAGCGCAAGAGTTATACATATTTCTCACAAAGACTAGACCTCATGAGTTTCTAGTTGGAATTAACAAGACTAAACTGTTGAAGTCAACGCTTTAAAATATCCTCAAGGTGTGCAGTTTGTTAGCGAGCCAACCAATTACTAAGATATTCGTGTCCCCTGTGCAAGTCACAAGTTCAAACCTCCACTACACCATCACACACACGTTCAAATCTTAACCTAACCTACACTACATAGGAATTCATGCCACTGTGTAGGTCACAGGTTAAAGCCTCCACTTACCCGTGCCTCGCACTTGAAATTTTTTATTTCTCAATTACTACTACAAACATAAAGAAATACAAAACAAAAAAAATTATTATTATTAAAATATTTTAATACTGACACACTTAGAATTAAAGAAACTTAATTCCTTCCAGGCTCACTATAGAGTTGGTAAATGCCATATATTCAATGGTGCCCCACTAAGCATAAAAAATGTGTAAGTCTTTCCATGTAATTATACTTCCTTCACATTGAATATTTTTTTTTAAATTTACTAAGTAACTCTATCCTAAACATTTTTTGTTTGTGTATGCTTGGTATTTCTTTTCTTTTTTATTAATTTTCCATAAACATGTAGTAATATATGCCTATTAAAATATACCTAGTGGCTGTAACAACCTCTGGGGTAATGTGCATATAAAAAACATAATAGGAATAGAAATATAATGAAAATATCATCCATCAAAATCCATATATACATCATTACATTTTCACATGGAAATCAAGGGAATGAATTATTTTCATTAATAATGCAATGAACCAATTAGTGATGGGACTACCATGTTTCAGCCGATCACAGATTGGCTGAGCCAAGTCTCTCTTTAGCTAATCACCCACGTGCCATATTTCAAGCATGAATGTGGGACTCATAGAACACATCAAAAAACACCAATCAATGTGGATGCCACCGGAGTTCTCCGCCTACACTGTGAGGAATTTGAGTGCCTCCTAGTCTCTCAGGCTTTACCGTGCATCCGCAGTCTGATCCATGGATCACTAGGCCCTACACCGAGACATACTCTTCATGCTTTACCATGCATTCCATTCCGGAATCACTAGGTCCAATGGAGAGAAAGTACACCTCTTGGCTTTATCGTATATCCCACCATTCACTGGCAAGGATTCCTAGGCCCACCGAGGCACACAATTTGGATTTACCACAACCCATAGTCTGCTTCAGGGGTTACTAGGCCACTGGCCTCGTGCATCCTCAGTTTGGTTCAGGGACCACTACCACCATGTGTTTGTCAATTTGGAGATCCACCCCACTCAACTTCGAATCCAATTCGGCCATCCCCCCACAAAACACATGAGAGAACCCATCTCATCAAAGCTATCAGGAAATGGCAAGGCTAGGCTGAAAATATTGTCACACCTGGCAAAACCATGCCATGGTACAACATAAACACATGCAATCCCATGCATTGCAAATCTAGCAAGGAAAATACACATTCAAGTTGATACCTGCAATGAAGCCTGTTGTAGCCACTTGATCCTGCCTTTCCCTATTTGATCCTTGCTTCCTCTTGCCTTCTTTGTTTTTCTTGCTCCAATGCCAAAGTGCTCCAAGAAAACTCTAAGTATCCAAGAGTATGAGAGAGAGAGAGAGAGAATAATGAGAAAGCTTCCAATCTAAACTGAACATGTCTTGCCCACTGATCCTCGAAAGCCTTTTTATTAATGAGGCCTCTATTTTCTTCATTTTCCATTACTTTCCTTCAATTTCCTCCTCACAAGCAACCTATGACCTTTCAACTCATTTTTCTCCAAACTTTCATTATTTTCCTTCATTTTCCTCCTCACATGAAACCTATGACCTTTCACCTCCTTTTTCTCCTAATTTCCATTATTTTCATAAATAAATGTGCCAAAATACCTTTTTGCCTCTTTAATACCTTAGTCATTGCCTTTGCCAATTTCTTTAGCCATAAACAACCAAATGAACACTCCCTAGGATGTCTTGCCCACCATTCAGATTGGAATATATGTCCCATCATCCGTGGTATTTATATATTTTTACATGGAATTTTCACAAGGGTTGTTACAGTGGCCTCAACCTATCTGCAGGAAACCACGTCTCTTGGCCACCTATCAGCATCAAAAGTTGTCCAAAATTTAAATAGTTTACATTTGCTGCTGTGTCTACTATATACTTAATGCTTGAAAAGTAAATGATATTCGACATCATAAAAAAAAATTAACTAATAGTATTGTTGTTTCATTCATCTAATGAATCTATTGGAGCCAGATCTTTCGCACTTGACCCGGGCACTTCACTTTGCAGCAATATCTCAATCTGTTTTTCCATTCTCTTTAAGCTTAAGTTATGGTGATATTGTTGCATTTGTACTAATTGGGTCTCCTTTTGGATATGTTTTAAGCTTGGTTATTCTTGCATGTCCCCTTTTGGCTCTTCTCTGTCCTTATAAGTTATCATTGCATTAGCCAGAAGATTTTTCATTACCCAATATTGTTGAATGGTTTGCCGGAATAATGTTTGGAGACCGCGGGTGTGTCCCGGATCTTGATATATATGCTCCCAATCTGTTGTTGGGATTTCTTCGTTTACCAAGTTGGCATTGAGCTCCGCTTCCCATGAAGCTATCACAACCTTAACCTCTGTTGGCCTTCCTATATGGTAGGCATGCATTGGATTTTGCATGCTCTCCTCTCCCATTTGTCTTCCTCTTTCCCTCGGTGGTCTTCTTGTGGATGCTTCGTTGGTGGTCTTCTTTCTTGTTCTTTTTCCCCATTTTTGTCCCTGCTTTTACCATATTCTCCTATTTTTTCCAAATACAATCTCTGCTTACCTGTAGCTTTACGTCTTCACGTTGCCGGTGTTCTAGGGACTAGTGGACGCTTGGGTTAATGATACTTGTAATGTGAACCAATAGTAAGTTATTAAAACCAATAATAATATCATCCATAATATTCTGCCATTGTATTTTGATTTGATTTTTTTCGTTCTCATTCTTAGTTTTCTCTTTAGTCGCTCTTTCTCGCTCCCATTGAGGCCTTTGTGATATTACCTCACTCCTCAGCTTGATGCCCCACCCAATTCCCATTCTCCAAGGCTTCCCTAGGTATCCCCTTTCCCACTTATGGTCAAATGGGTTGGCGGCTTTCTTTTTGTCATCATGGTATTTAAGGTTTTTCTGCCAATCCACTCCCTGGACGGACCCCTTCTTGACATTTCGGTCAAGCAATTTCCTTCTAGTGCCATAACTTCCTAGACTCCTCCTCGATTGCTTTTCCTCCTATCTTGCACTACCCTTAGGGTCTGGGGTACACCCTTTTCTAGCCCATTGGGTCATTTTCCTATCCTCAAGAGATAAATTTCCCTCCTGTCTCCTTACTATCTCTCCCCCCACCTAGCTTTTTTGCCTCCCCCCCCTGGTTCCACAGGTAGTAGCTTCCCCTATAGCTCATAGAGGTTTCAAAGCCTTTCCTCTGCTCGCTTCGTCCAAACTGGAAATCTCATTTTCTCCCTGGGTTCGTTTTTCCTTCAAGGTTTCTCGCAAGTCCCAAATTCTCCTCCCCACCCCTCCAGGGTGGCCATCAATGTATACCCAAACCCTGTCAGCAAACAGTTATAATTGAAAACACTAAATTTTCCATGGCTTTCCTCCGCAACGAGACCAGACAGTCTTATTTTGACTCCGGACTAGCCAAGCCCTTTACAGGGTTCGATTTCCCCCCCTCACCCTTCCAAGAATTCTTTCCACTCTAACCCATGCACAATAATCAAGCAATTATACTTAAACATATAGAGTTTTTCATTTATTTCCTCAACTCACAAACCAAACATTCTTATCTCAATACAGACTAGACATTCTTTCCTTATTTTCCACATTCTTCTCCATTTCCAAGACATTGTTACCTTATCACCACAGGAAGGAGCTGTAACTACATACCCATTGCTGCAGATGAATTCCAATTGTTGTTTCTCACCCTTCTTCTCTCAGCGTTCATGACGTGCTTCGTTTGTGCGATCACCCTGCATGAGATTGCCCTGCTACCTTACCACCTTTTTTCTTAACCTGCTCCCCCACCTACTTGTCCTCATTATCGAGGTACCTTCCCCTTGCCCTTTTTCAATTTCCACCTCCTCTTCCTTTGTGTGAGGTCTTCGGTTGAGGTGCCCACTTCCCGTCCATTTATTACCCTTCATCATTTCCTTACTTTCTTCAGTTGCTCTAGCCACCTTCTTTTCCCAAGACCCCTTTGCCAACTATCTCGCCCTCCTTCCATATGTCCTGCACTTCCTCCACCTACTAGCTCCCATGGCCCTAAATCGAAGAATATTAAACATTCTTAAAATACTTTATTTATGATTAATTATTTTTATTAAATATTATCATTTTAAAATAATACTTATTACAAATAAATTTTTTAATCTATATTAAAAAAATACTATTATTTTTAATTAAAATTATCAATAATTAAATATTCAGCGTGTGTTTATGAATCAGATATCCAAAATCACAATGACTATGATGTCAAATTCCAAACCACAAAATGCGATTTAACTAGTCAACGAAATCCGTAGGTTTCGAACAATCAATTGATTGGGCAGAAACTCAGTCACCTTGTTCGATTAATTCCCGAATTCAAGATGACGTTTTCTATCACAACTCTGTCGATTGTGATATGTCTATTAAACTCAACAAATGTGTTATGTCCACATTACTATTAAAACATCACAAGCACTCTCGATTTGGTATAAAATAAAACTTGATTGTGATGTGCGAGAATTGGATCTCAACAAATGCGTTTTGTCCACATTAAAGTTTCTTATGGATCACGAGCACTCCCTGTTTGGCTTAAAATATAGCTTCGTTGATCAGTTGTGTGTCTGAATAAGTCTACGTTCAATTAATTTACTCGCCTTTCACATGTGTTTCCTATTTTTAAATCATATTGTCCATCGGAGATGGTTTATTGAATAATTCCTTGTCTAAAATGGTTTAGTGAATAATCACTGCATGCAACTCTCTAGACTTATTTTGAGGGCTTATGCGAAGTAAAGTTTATGGGCATTCCAAAATTTTTGAGATGATTGAAAGAAGATTGAAAGGAATGAAACTGGAATGCCCTACCATTTTACTATATTTAGCTGATGTGTGTTGATGAAGCATTGTGCAATTAAATCCAGTTAATGTCAATATGCATGTCAGTGTGAGAGGATCTTACAAAGGGGAATAGGGGTTCTGATATCCAAATTTGATGTAGACTAATTAATGTGGTGTTAGATTAGATTATTTCTATAATTACAAAATTAAGATGATTGGTATGATTGCAATTATTAACCATGAAGATCCTTGAGAGACCAGAGGATAATATAAAGAAAGCCCAAATTTTGGATCAGCAATTCACACTGAAATTCTAGGATGCTCGCCACTTTGAGGCATGAGAATGTGGTGAGATTCATAGGGGTTGTAAGAAACCTATGGTTTGGTGCATTAGAGTATGCCAAGGGGGGGTTTTGTGAGGCAGCCTCTGAGAAAGAGACAGGACCGCCAGTGCCTTAAAAATTAGCAGTGAAGCAGGCATTGGATGTGGCAAGGGGCATGTTCACAGGGATCTGAAGTTTGTTAATCTGCTCATAGCTAAAGAAAAGTCTATCAAGATTGTGGATTTTGGGTTGCTAGAATTGAAGTGCAGACGAAGGGCATGACTCCAGAAACTGGAACGTACAGTTGGGAGGGTTTATAAAGAAAAATCTATAGAGATTGCAAATTTTAGGTTTGCTAGAATTGAAGTTCAGACAAAGGGCATGAATCTAGAAATAGGAACGTACAGTTGGGAGGGTTTATACGTTTTTTTCGTAGATTTTAAAAATAATTTTGAGGTGTTTGGGGTGCAGTGGAAAGTAGGTTGACTGTATCTTTCACATACTGTATGGAAAATTCACCAATTTCATACTGTTGTCAAATTTATGCATAGTAAGGGAATACAACTAAATCATGCCACTATCTTATATCCATGCATTTGTTGTTTTGATTGAATGGACAGTTTGATGGTACAAAATAGTATGTATAATTTTTTCTCACAAGGTTTTGAATGATTATATTGAAATGATAAATTGCATATGATTTCTGGTTTCTGCAAGCTTGAAATATTACAAATAATAAGGTGTAGATTATTGTTTTCCGCATTCCCATGAACATTCCTTTAAAATTTGAATACAATTGCTAGTTATACTTTTCACTTCATACCTTACTGTGTATATTAAAGATACCCTCATTGAAAGTAAATTTCTTTTTTAATAGTATGCTTTTCTTTATAAAAAATGACAAATTAATTATATATATGTAGGAAAATGGCTAAAGAATCCAACAAACAATAAAGCATTAATAGAAGAATTGTGCAAGAGGATAGTAAAGAGTACATAATAAGATCTAGTTTTAGAACTAGTAAAGGTGACCATACTTTCCTTATCAATGGGTTTGGCGAGGATTAATTCAATGTCTATAAAGGAAGAATTAATTCTTGTAATGCTGTTGTTTATCTAAAAAGAATATCCAATATAACTTAGAATTTTAGATCAAATGATTAGCTTTAAAATAGTAATTTCTTTTGGAAAAAGATGAGGTTAAAATGAGAAACTTGAATTGTAGATAGTGGGTTTAAATCACCCCGGTATTTTAGATGAACTGTTATATATACGTCACTCTAGTTTTTTTTGTATTTGGTATATGGCCAACAAGTCGAAATGACCTAAAGGTTTCACAAGATTTTCACCAACCAGACTATTGAAATGATATTGAAATTACAATGATTGAGAAGTATAAAAGGCGAGATATCCAGAAAACAATAAGCTAGCAAATTAGCAAACTAATCAACGAACCATAGTGGGACATGAGATACAAAATGATGTAATGAATAAATAATAAATAATGAATAAATTAGCAAACTAGCAAACTAATCAACAAGATATAGTGAGACATGAGATACAAAATGATGTAATGAATAAATAGACGACGAAGATGAACTGCAGAGATGAATGATTGAAATAATGATGAAGGTTTGTGTTCAATAAACTTTTAGCCATTGTGTTCACGTTATAAACACTTTTCAATCTGATTATTTAAGCTTTGGAATAAATAAATTTCACTAAATTTTAGTATATTCGAAAATCCTAGAATGCTATAAAGTCTTAAGAATGATTCAAAATAGATTCCAGTTATATATAGAAAGATGGAAAAATAGAAAATCTGAAAGAGATATAATAAAATAATTCTAGTAAAATAATATATATACATAAGTTAGTTGAAGTTAAAAAATATTTCACAAATAGAATTAAATTATCACTTCCGGGAATAAAGAGATTCTCAAATTTATGTATTTATATTGATTATTTATAATAATATGTTTTTAAAATTTTAAATTTAATATATTAAATTATGTATAATAAATATAATGTGTAACTTCTAGGAGTAATAATCGATGTTATGTGATTTATTTTACTAGTTTCAGTTCAATTTCATTATCCCTATGCAATGAGCGCTCAGTGGACTATTTAAAAATAATGAGAAATTAGTTAGTTACTACTACCTCTCATGGAAATGGTCATAAATGAATGACTTACTTAACACAGTTGGATCCCAAAAATCTAATATAATGCACTGCGAAAAACACCAATACTTAATTCAAAAGAGCGAAGGGAACTCTACTTTAATGGTTCATGAGGCACAATACTTGTTCAGGTTTTTTGCAATTGGGGTGGGGAAAAGTCTACAGTTAAGCACGCTTTAGCCATAGACGATCTGAGATTGGTGACCTCTTGGGAAGTCCGGGTTACCGAGTGCAAGCCCCAAAAGTATTAATGGCACTAGTTTCAATCCCACTTCTTCACCCCGTGAGCTTCACCTGATGTAATGAGTGCTAAGTGGACTATTCAAAAATAATGAAAAATTAGTCAGTTACGACTACCTCTCATGGAAATGGTCGGGTGACCTCTTGGGAAATCCTGGTTACTGGGTGCAAGCCCTGGAAGTAATGATTGATGCTATGTGATTCATTTCACTAGTTTCAATGCCACTTCTTAACCCCTATGAGCATCACCCGATGTAATTAGTGCTAAGTGGACTATTCAAAAATAATGAGAAATTAGTCAGTTACTTCCTTTCATGGAAATGGTCATAGATGAATAACTTACCTAACGCAGTTGAATACCAAAAATTTAATATAATGCACTGTGAAAACCCCCAATACTTAATTCAAAAGAGTGAAGGAACTCTACTTGAACAGTTCATGAGGCACAATACTTGCTAATGTTTTGTAAATGGGGTAGCAAGTTAAGTGAGGTTGATTGTGGGGAAAACTCCACATTTAAGCACGCTTGAGCCAAAAAAAATCTAGAATGGGTGACCTCTTGGTAGTGACTGGGTACAAGCCATACAAGCCTTCACTAGTTTCAATAATTAAATTAGACAACGTCACAATATAAAGAATATTTATAAATATTCTTAATTTAAAACAAATTTTTTATAATTTTAATCATAAATTTAATTTTGATATTATGTTTAAATATTATAAGATAATAATTATTAAATAATTAGAAATAAATAAACAATATAATAATCATTAAATTAGTATTAAACTATGTTGGAGGAAGCTCATAGCGGAATAAGGGATGGAACTCTATCCTTGCTACAAGGTTGTGTGCCTAATTAGAAGCACATGTGTGTTTGATTCGGAGTTGAAATATAGGACACAGACATACTAAATATAAGTTATTATAATTATGAATATAGTTAGTATGTTATATCTTTTATATATAAATAATTAAATTGTTTTATTATTTTTTAATAATTCTATAAATTGAAAGGCAAGAATTTGTATTAAAATATAATCTACTCAATTTGTTATAATTATGAATATAGTTAATATGTTATATCTTTTATATATAATAATTAAATTCTTTTATATTTTTAATAATTCTAGAATATAATTTTTAATTAAAATGAAGGGTAAAGAATTTGTATTAAAATATAATCTATTTAGAAAGCAATTTTTTTTACATATATAATAATCTGATTTATTTTATAGGTTTTATAGATTTAGAAATTATCGTTCTTCCACTTAGGTATTTTATTAACTAAGAAATTGTACTGATGTCTTCTAAATTCTTTCCAAAAAATATCTAATATCAAATAGTATTTACAAAATATGAGTTTAGAAAGAAAATGATGTTTGGCATAAGTTGGACAAACCAACGTTAGAAGGATCTTTTGTTGGTACTTCTACTTCTACTTCACTTTGCTTTAAATGTTCCCAATCGGATATGCTTTGTTCAGTATCCTCAACCACATTTTCTTTCAACTCTATGTCGGCAAGGAATCCTAATACTTTCTTGATGTTAGGTTGCAACTACTTTAGTGTTTGTCTAAGACAAACACTTCTGTTGTGATTAATGCCTAGAGTGCCTCATAATTCTTTTGCAACAAACCACACTTTTCTTCCGAAAGTAACTTTTGTGCCTTCTTCGCTTTTTCTTCCATTCACTTTCATGATTGAGTAGAGAAAAGATATATTCCTTTGTCTCAATTAGTCAATCTAACTGATGGTTCATTTTCTCCTACTCCTTGAGGAGGGAAAATTGGGTATCACTGTCCATTTGCATGTCTGGACAAAGAATTGTTATTACACCAAATTCTCCCTACATTCCATCAAGCCCACCTGAACTGTGCCATTATATTTTACTCGTGAATGATATATAGTGCGACTTGTTTTGAAATTATTCTCTCATTGACCACATAAGCCTTCAATGGCAAAAGGAAGATGTTCTAACATATCCCTTGAGTTTTTGGAACTATGTATCACCATTGCTTCACTGAGATTGCGCAAGATTTCTTGCAATAATGCACAATACATGTTTTGTGCTAATACAAATGGGGCATTTAAAGTCAAAGGCTGCATTATCCAGTTATAATCACAATGGGGAGATTCTCCTATCCAGCATGTGTCGACCTCAATGTTGTCGTGTAACTCCTAGAGCCACCTCAATGTTTTCATGTAATTCCTAGAGCCAGGAGAGAGTGCGATGTTTAAATTCCAATCCTTTGTTGATATTAATGGAAGGACGTCTTCCTACAAGCTATGCGTTACAAATTATCACCACCATCAAGGGACGGGAACTTAATGTTCCATGACGATGGCCAATTTTTCGACGAAGACTCCCATCGTCTTTTATTAATTAATGCAATTTCTAGTCTTCCTAAGAATAACAATATTTAGTCATAGAAGGGGCTTGGAAATTATCGAACCTTGATGGTCCAACATACCTTGCTCCGCATTTTCTCCTTTGTTGTCCAACTCATCTGCAGCCAAATTCAAATTTCGTTAACATGATAGAAATCTATTATCTCAAAATTATTTAATTACAATGAAATCATTCACAGTGTTTATTTGAGTTTGGTCATTTGTTAAATAATTATCATGGAATCCTTGAAGACCATTAAATATATGTTTTTTCTTGCAATGGCTATTTTTAAACCCTACTAAAAGGCCAAATATTCTGGTCGGTTATTAGTATTGATATTAAAGCCCCATACATACTATAACTCTCTTTATTCAGTTGCAAAAAAAATAATGCCTCCCAAAAATTTTATATTATTAATATGTATAATTTTTATACATATTAATAACTATATATGTATTCAACAACATTTTTTCTAATATTTGAGATCATATGATCAAAACTTTTGTTATAAGGGTAAAATCCTAAATAAATAACACTTATTATATAGGGATAATGTGCCAATAAAGAACCCCGGATCCAGGTGTATAAGTGAGGATAGGACGTATTGATGGCCTCCATGGTGGAATTTTTTTATATTAGTTTAGATTTTTGTTATTATAAACTAGTTTCATAATATTTAAGAAAGTTATCTGGTTTATCAAACAAATGGTAACATCCAAATTTTTCATCATATTAATTCTAAATTAGACATAACTTTTTGTTATTTAAATATTCCCAATCAACACACAATATATCGACATACCTATACTGTATATAAATTCTCAATAATATAATGAAATTTTATTTAAAAAAAAAAAAAAATCAATAAAAACTCACACACTTTGTATTTAGTTGAAATTATGGATTGAAATAACTAAACATGAGATTGGAATAAATTCACAATGATTACCATTAATTTAGTTGTATATTGAAGTTGAGAACAATTCTATAGATATAATTACAATTTTTACAATTCTATGAATATAATTATAATCTCAATATTTACAATACTCAGAACAAAGAATTTAATTCAATGAGAACGATACTTTTATTTTCATAAATGTTTTTAGAAATTTCATATCCATGAATATATGAAATGTGAGTTGTTAGAAACTAGAGTATCTAACTAGTAATTGTCCCAAAAGGTACAAAGAGAGGCCAATAGGATTATTCAATTGGAATTGTTGAAATTTTTTAGAAGAGTTAATTGGTTTGTAGAAAACCTTGTTTTCTTGGACTGAATCATTGTGCAATTACTTTTCTTTAGATGTTTTGTTTATATCTATATTACAAGGAACACATTGAATGTCTTATTTCATTTCTGCTATCCTTACTAATATTCTCTTTGTGCTTTTTCTTGCTCAATTTGATGAAATATTCCATTATCTTTTGGTCAAAGTCCTCATCTGCATATTAGTGTACATCCTAGTAAGTTCAAAGCTCGAAAGCCAACCAAAAAAGTCAATGATAACCACCTTGCACATATTCAAATTCGTAATGTAAACCACCAGTTGGAGTGCCAAAAAACGTATTCACCTAGATCGAAGACTGCGACACCAGCTAGTTCTTCAAGCAACACACCCTCCAACCAAGGAATGAAAAGGAAAGTTTCACCCAAAAGAGAATTAAAAGAGTTGTTACCTTATTATGGCACCAAGAGCGGCCACCCAACCCAGAGAAATGAAAACAATGGTAAGTTTGTTTCCCTCAAAAATCCAAACAACACCTATATTGCGCCATGCTCATCACTACTTAACCACTGTACCATAGACAATGTGATGGATTCTCAAGATGTACTATTCCTTCACACACAGCCAAAGGGTGATGGTTCACACATTCGAATTCAAAGAAATTAACCCCAATGTAATAGAATGGATTAATGTATGCCCTCTTCCGCTTATACCATATGTGGCTTGTCATACCTCACTTGGCGTATTGTTACAAGTGTCTGACACCCAATCGTGGACTTATTCCAATCTCATTGAATTGCAATTTTATTTTTAAATGCAAGGCAATTGAAGCGAAACAACCAATGAACATTGTATAATTTTTAAGACCTTAATTCTAAATAAATTTATGTATATGATTGTAGAATATATACATTATCCTCAGCGTTTCAAATAGTTATGCTTATCCACAATGAATTATAGCTCTATTTTATTTAAAGAGAGTGTGATTTAAAGGAAACAAGTGATCTCTTTTCCACCCTTCTTTTAAAGACACTCTTAATTCAAAAAAAATAATAATGTATATTGATTGTAGAATGGATACTCATGCATTGTACATCATACTCTAGCATTTTCGCACAAAAATAATTAATTGTCATGATAAGCATGTAAACATTTATTAAAATGAAAGAAACAAAGGCAATCTCATGGCGATTATAATTTTTGATAATTATAATTGCCACGAGATTAAAAAATTGTGTCAAATATAATCTCAAACTAAAAAGTTGTCCTCCAAGGACCATTGTTTAAGTCATACATTTTATTCCAGGGTAAGATGAGTGTGATAAATAAGAAGAATTGATATCCAACCTGAGATAACAGCGAGTGAGGAGATTATCGGCTTTATCTTACATATGTTCATATCAACAACGACAAAAAATTTGTCAAAGTTTAATTCCATCAATGATTCGTATTACAATTTAGAAACCTTAGTTCTTCTAACTACATAAACGTAGATTATAAGTTCTTTATTACCCCACACACATGTATATAGATATAAAACACTACTCTTCTAATTTTTTCTCTCCGAGGAGAAACCTAACCGATGATCCTCCTCAGGGCGCAGACAACACTTTTGTTGAAGGTCGTTCTTAGAACAAAAGGAGATGCCATGAACCAAAAAAAACATTAAACCCTAGTCTTTGAGACTAAAAACGCAAGGTGAAACAAAACACATGCACTAAACCACTTCCCGTAATGAAATTTCCACAGTTTGGACATCAACCTGATGATAGTAATTGGAAATTTTAGTTGTGATTCCAGATTTATCACTAAAGGATTTTCTTTTGTAGCATGAGCTATTGGAGGGTAAGTTGAGCCAAAAGGTTAACCTAGAGAGGTCTTCCCACCTCATGGTTTCGTAGCTGCATTGATTCCTCAAACGACGGATGAATGAATGAATTGGGACTTGCTATTGAAACATAATCTGAACGATTAGGGGGAGAATAGAAGGATAGTTGTAAGATATTTCCAAGAATATTCATAGGATATTCCTAGGACATTCAATCCGGTTTGTTGATTAAAAATATATATATATAATTCCCCAAGCCTTCATCCATCCCCAGGTTGAAATATATACGCCTATGGGTGAATTATAATCAAAATATATACACCTTTTCTAAAAAATAACTTAAAACCTAGAAGACAATATAGGGATCTGAAGGATAATATTTCTACACAAAGAAAGGAAGCTCAATGTGTTTGAAAACCTTTGAAAAAATTACATTGAAAACCTTTACCTTTGAAAAAATTGCGAATAGATCTTTTCGTCTGCATGTCTTAATCTACCAAGCCCTTAAGCCAACATCTCAAAAATCACTACCAGAAAGCGTAAATTTAATGAAACCTTATTTTTGGAGGAAACCAGAATGCCTTGCAAAACTCGAAATGCAGCCATAGATAGGAGAAATGACTCTGATCACTCAAAACAAAGAAGCAAAATTTAAACCAAAATGACCGTCAGGATTCAAATGCGACATCACATAGTGCAGAACACCTCGAATTCCTAACATGTTATGGCTACATCCCATGACGGTGTCACTTGGACTGAAATTCCACTTGTTGGAGCCTATGCAGGCTATCTGTAAACATTCATCCTTGATAAACAATAAATTTTGCGTCAAATTTGGGGCACAATCTTGAAATACAAGGCAAAGTAAAGAATGAACAAATTTAAAGAAAACTTCACTCTCATTTAGCAGAGTAAGTGTTAACAAATTGGGTGGTCAGTAATCTCACACTGAACTTGAGCTTAAAATAAGAGAACCCAAACGCATGTGAGGGGACTGCCTTTACCTTGACACCGTTACAATCACCTAGCTGCTTCGGCTCCACCATGGTTCTGGTGAGGAATGTCTCGAACAGAAGCAGAGTAGAGGAAAGAAGACAATCTAAGAATTTAATAGTTTCGAATATTTTATCGTAGGCCCTTTGACTTGCAGCTTGCGGTTGTTATGGTCTTACGTGGGAATTCTTGGCATTTTCGGAGGACCGTCCTCAGTGCACATAGAATTAAAGCATAACAGTGAAAATAAAATTAAAGCATAATAGGACCAGGTTCAATGCACAACAAAAAAAAAGGCAATTTAATTGATATTTGGAAAAAGCAGTCAAAGTGCAGTGCATGCTTGCCAGATGACACTTCAAATCAAATCAACAGTTGAAAGTGTCTCACTTGATCGAATAGAGTAGGGTAAATGTGTTGACAATTGTTGATGCATAGAAAAGTCTATCGGCCTAATAAAACTAAAACTAGTATATTTAATAAAATATTGATGCAATAAAACTATATTATTTAATAAAATATTGATGCAATTGTCAGATGTATATATAAATATAAGCCGTATAAAACTAGCATTGTTATTAATCTTTTTTTAAAGAAATTATTAGGTAAGAATAAAAGTGTGAGCCTACGTTAACTTGATATTTTGGAAATGCAATTTTGGAAAAGCAAAAGTTTATTAATTTTAAAAAAGATTAGTAGTATAGAAATAATGAATTTAGAAATAGTGTAAGAAAATGAAATATATAAAATTGAGTTAATTTTTTGAATATATAAATCTCTTTTATAGAAATTGTGTTTAATTTTGTAAATTTTGAGCTATTATATCATTGGTATGTAATTTTTCATCTAAAATGTAATGTGTTTGTTTCAATTGGTACAATAGAGTACTTAAATGATGAAATCTTACGACAAAAAAATGTAAAGAACAATAGTTTTCCTGTGATTAGCTATATATATCATTGAAATTGCAAGGCCTTTAGTTAGAGCAACCTCAAAGGCTCTTAACATAATCAAACAACCATTTTTCTTTTTATATTATAAAGTATAATCTCCTTTAATGCACCATATAATTTATTTATTTTTAAATGCTCAAGGAAAAGAAGTTGAAGTGGATGTAAACTAAGGATGAATTTTGATGGGGCCAGCCCACGTGGTCCCGCGCTATCCCAACTTACGTGGACCTACACTATTAAACTGGCTCGGATATATGGTAATTACAAATTGGTTTTGGGTTTAATTAACAATCAAACCACGGTACCTGGTATTGTTTCTCCATAGGACACCTTCCCTCCTCGAATTTGATAAACCCTAATTCACTTTTTACTGCCCGGTTCGCGCCTCTACCATCATTCTTACCTTCATTACTTGGTCTCTGCGAGCTCTGTATGGTTTTGGCTCCGCCTCTGGGTTGTCTTTGTCTGTGGTGAAACCTTGTTGAATTTCTGCCGGTCCTGTGGTGAAATAATGCTGCTTAGCTATGCCTGGTCATTGCTGTGAGACTGTATATTCGACTCCAGGTTGTGTTGGTGAGTTACTGTGACTCCATCGTGCATTCGGTTCGTTTTTATGACTGTAAGAACATTTCTGGGTTTGCTCTTGTGAATACTGTCGGTTCTGGTCTTCTTAGCAAATTTGTGGTGAATGCCTGTAATGTATAATGTCTGGTCCACTCAGTTGACAGATGCACAGGTCGATGGACTTTCAGCTTGGTTCTTCTCCGGCGCTCGGCTCTGTAGACAAGGTATGTCTACGTTTCATGCTATCATTCTTTTTCCTCCATTTGTGTTGGAACTTACGTTTTGCAGCCCCTCTGTGGACAGGGTCTCTGTTTCGGGTTCTGTAGGCCTTTGGTTCCGGCTCACTGTAAGGTATGGTTACTTCACCTTAACAATACTCAGGGTTTTATATTTACAGCATCATTGTTTCATTTTCTTGTGCAGGGGTTTTGGCTGGTTAGAAACCCTGACCCTCCACCTTATGTTTCGCTTGCAGGTGTGGCCGGTTCCTGTGTCTTCACAAGGGCTTCTATCGATTCCACCCAGGTAGCTCTGCTCTCGTTTTATTTTCTTGCAATGATTCTTGGTCTTAGTCGCGTTTGCAGTCGCTTGTTGTGTGAACTGTTGGTTTATCTGTTGAGTCTGGGCGTATTGGGTTTACTCAAACCCTTAGCCGTAACGTAGGAGGGTTTTTATGGGTCGTTTATAACTTGGTTCGGTGAACCCTCGATGTACAGTCTATGTAATTTTTTTATGTAGAAAATGCAATGTAATATACAGCGATATATAAACTTGTTTACAGCTAGTTCTGGTGGCTTACCCGGTTGCTGTTGCGGTCTAGTTGTCCCTCTGTGTTTGCTGGTTCTTTCCGCCTTGTGCTCACTTTCGTCTCGGCCAGTTAATAGATTCTTGGATACTGTAAAACACTATTATTATATTTAACTGAAATGAAATGATTATACATCACTGTACATGTGGATTTTTGTTACTGAGGACATATGTATATTTGAACAGTTTGTTTGCTCGTGCACTCAATTAGATGAAGGAAAAAAATGTATATCTATTATTCTCATGCAAATGCTCCACTGCTGAACCCCCTCTGGGTTATCTCGCTTATCTTTTTATACAATATTTTTGGGAAGTTTGATAACTGCTGGTAGTTATTCTATTACAGTTTATTTTGCAGTTATTGTAGGCATGATTTTCTTGACTATCAATTTGTTTACTTTGTCTACCTTTCTACCATAGGAGTTCGTTGTTTACATCACCTATTGACACTAATCTACTCTTAACGTGTCTAACTAAGACCTGTAACAATATTTTAAATAAAATGAACAGAAATTTAAAATAACAGAAGTTAATACTGTAGTTGACCATGAAAGAAATAAAACAACAAAAAAAAACATAGGAACTTGACATGCTTGCTGTCCGTTCAATGAACTGTTTATCATTCCCAATCTTCTTCAGAAACTGTGTTCGCCCTCTCTCGGTATTCACCCTGTTGACTAGATGCTCCTGCATCAGGCTGCCGGGGTAAAAGAGAGATCTCATGGCTCCGTTCCATGAGCTCCTCCACCGAGTAGCCAGCCTTCTGAATCTGTGTCTTGCCGAGCCAGGAGTTGTCCTCCATTGGACGGTCCTTCCACTTGACGAGGTAACGCAGATACTCCTTCCTGCGCGTCTTCTTGGCTACCTATGTGCTGAGGATTCCTTCGATTTCATGGGTCCAGACCGAAGGCAACTGTTTCTTCCAAAGACTGCTCTCGAACTGGGTGTCCCGTTGTGGTTGTACCATTCTATCATCTTCCGCCTGGGCATGATATGGGAACAGGTCTGCCACATTGAATATAGGTGATATACCTATATCAGGTGGCAACTAAATTTCATACGCATTCGCTGAAAATTTCCGCAGAATTTTGCATGGGCCAATTTTCTTGAATTTCAGCTTGTTATACGTACCCTTAGGAAACCGCTCCCGGTGTAGGTGCACAAGTACTTCGTCTCCAACATCAAACTGTACCTCTCGTCGCTTTGTGTCTGCGTGTTGTTTGTATTTCTGCGTGCTGTCCTGTAATCTCAACTTAACCTTTTCATGAAGTTCACTCATGGCTTCAGCAAAATCCTCCCCATCTGCACTTCTCCGTTCTAGCTGTCCCAAATCTCGTAGTTCGTGTACCCCTCGAGGATGCATTCCATACAAAAT
>APFE030733109.1:41871-74912 GCA_000404065.3 Pinus taeda | reverse complement strand
TCCAAGTAGTATATGGCACACGTCCATTGGCATAATATCACAGACCACCGTGTCATGATACTTGCCAATGTGAAACTCTACCTCGCATTGTTCATCAACTAACAGCTGGTGGCCTTTCTGTAGCCACGACAACTTGTAAGGTGTGGGGTGCTTCAGCCTTTTCAACCCCAGTTTTTCCACCATCTCAGTGGCAACCAAGTTATCCGTACTCCCGCTGTCTATTATCACTTTACAACATTTTCCATGCGATTTACAGACTGTCCGAAATAGTGCTTTTTGTTGTGTTGGTTTAGCCACCTCCTTGGTTAGTTTTAGCAGCACTTTATTTAAAATCAACACTTCTCCCATTTCCGCCATGTCTTCCACCTCCCGTGGTTGTGCTTCAGCTTCTTCAGGCTGTATCATAAATGTTCCCCTCTGACCTGTCTATTCAACTTCTGGACATTCAAAGGATCGATGCCCCCATTTATGGCACCTGTAGCACTGGACACTAGTCCCTCTTCCGCGGCCATTCCCTCGTCCTCGCTGATATGACCGACCTCCTCTTGTGCTGTCTCCTTTCTCTGTTGTCCCTGAAGTTTTAGAACTGTTGCCTTCTTCGCTGTTCACAGCGGTCCTTCCTCTACCGTAGGACTGTCCCCGTCCTCTACCATTCCCTCTCCCTCTCTTGTTATTCTGTTTCCGATTGATTTTCTCTTCAGCCTTCACAGCACTCTGAAAGGCTTCTTCAATACTTCGGGGAGAAAGAATACTGATTTCATCCAGAATTTCCATCCTCAAGCCATTTACATACCTCACTGTTTTTTCTGGAGTTTCATCCGTATAACCAGCACGTAGATTTACCCGGTAAAACTCTTCTGTATACTCTTTGACAGTCATACCCTTTTGTCTCAAATTTTGTACTCGACGACATAGTTCAACCTGGTAATCTTTCGGCAGAAATATGCCTTTCAATTTTGCCACCATTCTTGACCATTTTCGTATGGGCAATTTGTTCAACCTTTTTCTGTCTGCTTGGACATTGTCCCACCACAAGAGGGCATGTCCCTTTAACTTAGTAGCAGCGAACTTGACTCTTTTATCCTCCCCGACTTCCTCATTTTCGAAATATTTATCTAGTTCGCTTATCCAATCCAATAGGACATCTGCAGACAGACTGCCATCGTAATTAGAAATCTCTGTTTTGGGTTTGCTGCTGGCCAATAAAATTGAACGCAGCAGTCTCAATTCTGGAGCTTCTTCATCTGACCCGTCTGTAGCAGTTACCGCTTCTTCCTCACTGTCATCTCCCAGTTCCGGGTCTCTTCGCCTACCCGCTTCCACTGCTTCCAAACGAGCTGTAAGAACTCTAACCTGCTCTCTCAATCCTTCATATGCTCCTCGGCATCCACCTCTCCCATGTCCTCGTCTTGGTGCTTGCACCTCTGCCATCTTCCTCTATATATATAAAAAAAACTGCTCTGATACCACTTGATGGGGCCAGCCCACGTGGTACCGCGCTGTCCCAACTTACGTGGACCTACACTATTAAACCGGCTCGGATATATGGTAATTGCAAATTAGTTTTGGTTTTAATTAACAATCAAACCACAGTACCTGGTATTGTTTCTCCGTAGGACACCTACCCTCCTCGAATTTGACAAACCCTAATTCACCTTTTACTGCCTGGTTCGCGCCTCTACCGTCATTCTTACCTTCGTTACTTGGTCTCTGCGAGCTCTGTATGGTTTTGGCTCCACCTCTGTGTTGTATTTGTCTGTGGTGAATCCTTGTTGAATTTCCGCCGGTCCTGTGGTGAAATAATGCTGCTTAGCTATGCCTGGTCATTACTGTGAGACTATATATTCGACTCCAGGTTGTGTTGGTGAGTTACTGTGACTCCATCGTGCATTCGGTTCGTTTTTATGACTGTAAGAACATTTATGGGTTTGCTCTTGTGAATACTGTCGGTTCTGGTCTTCTTAGCAAATTTGTGGTGAATGCCTATAATGTATAATGTCTGGTCCACTCAGTTGACAGATGCACAGGTCGATGGACTTTCAGCTTGGTTCTTCTCCGGCGCTCGGCTCTATAGACAAGGTATGTCTCTGTTTCATGCTATCATTCTTTTTCCTCCGTTTGTGCTGGAACTTACGTTTCGCAGCCCCTCTGTGGACAGGGTCTCTGTTTCAGGTTTTGTAGGCCTTTGGTTCTGGCTCACTATAAGGTATGGTTACTTCACCTTAACAATACTCAGGGTTTTATATTTATAGCATCATTGTTTCATTTTCTTGTGCAGGGGTTTTGGCTGGTTAGAAACCCTGACCCTCCACCTTATGTTTCGCTTACAGGTGTGGCCGGTTCCCGTGTCTTCACAAGGGCTTCTATCGATTCCACCCGGGTAGCTCTCCTCTCGTTTTATTTTCTTGCAATGATTCTTGGTCTTAGTCGCGTTTGCAGTCGCTTGTTGTGTGAACTGTTGGTTTATCTGTTGAGTCTGGGCGTATTGGGTTTACTCAAACCCTTAGCCGTAACGTAGGGGGGTTTTTATGGGTCGTTTATAACTTGGTTCGGTGAACCCTCGATGTACAGTCTATGTAATTTTTTTATGTAGAAAATGCAATGTAATATACAGCGATATATAAACTTGTTTACAGCTAGTTCTGGTGGCTTACCCGGTTGCTGTTGCGGTCTAGTTGTCCCTCTGTGTTTGCTGGTTCTTTCCGCCTTGTGCTCACTTTCGTCTCGGCCAGTTAATAGATTCTTGGATACTGTAAAACACTATTATTATATTTAACTGAAATGAAATGATTATACATCACTGTACATGTGGATTTTTGTTACTGAGGACATATGTATATTTGAACAGTTTGTTTGCTCGTGCACTCAATTAGATGAAGGAAAAAAATGTATATCTATTATTCTCATGCAAATGCTCCACTGCTGAACCCCCTCTGGGTTATCTCGCTTATCTTTTTATACAATATTTTTGGGAAGTTTGATAACTGCTGGTAGTTATTCTATTACAGTTTATTTTGCAGTTATTGTAGGCATGATTTTCTTGACTATCAATTTGTTTACTTTGTCTACCTTTCTACCATAGGAGTTCGTTGTTTACATCACCTATTGACACTAATCTACTCTTAACGTGTCTAACTAAGACCTGTAACAATATTTTAAATAAAATGAACAGAAATTTAAAATAACAGAAGTTAATACTGTAGTTGACCATGAAAGAAATAAAACAACAGAAAAAAACATAGGAACTTGACAGGCTTGCTGTCCGTTCAATGAACTGTTTATCATTCCCAATCTTCTTCAGAAACTGTGTTCGCCCTCTCTCGGTCTTCACCCTATTGACCAGATGCTCGTGCATCAAATTTTAATTTTTTATATATTTCAGGAGAAAAATATGTTAACAATATTATTTTTTTAAAGTTAGATATTAAGAATATATGAAGTCTAGTCTATATGTGTATGTACTTTCATGGAAAAAGGAATTGTTTAACCTATATAAAAACAATGTCATATAATATTATATATATATATATTTATATATAATATATATATTATTATATATATTATTATATATTATATATATATTATTTATACATTTACAATACATAACATATATATATAAGTTTTCTAAAAAAAATGTTATTTTCAAGTATTTTCAACCAAGACCACCATGCTTGGGATCCTGAACCTATATCCTAAGTAACCAACACTTCCTGCACATTGCTAGCACTAAAAGCACGTCCAAATTCCTACTAGTAAAAATGTGCGCACTTGTCAGTTTAAAACAATGTGTGCACCTAGTAATAGTGATGTGTGTGCATTTGTGCATCTAGGGACTTTGACACGTGAGAAATGCTTTAGGTGGGAATCTAGGGGTGGGGGAGAGAGGGAAGATAGATGAACCAATAGAGATAAAGAGATATATAGAGAGATATAGCAAGGGGGAATGTAGAATAATGAGATGGTGGGTGAGGGGAAAATTGGGGATGAGAGAGAGTGAGTGAAAGTCAAAAAAGTGTGTGAGATAAGGAAAAGGGGTGGGAAAGGGAGGCGGAGACAGATGGTTGTGAGAGACATAGGGAGGAAGAGAGACAAATTTGGAGGGGATTGTTGTGAAGTAGGGACTAAAGGGGAGAGAGAGAGAGAGAGAGAGAGAGAGGAAAGACGAGGCATAGTGAGTGAGTTTTTTTGTGACTGAGAGTGTGATTGAAGAGAAATAGAGAGTGAGAGAGAAGGATAGAGTGGAGGGGGAAAAGAAAAGTGTGAGAGATAGAGAGATGATGGGGGGAAGATAATAAGAGAGAGGGAAGTAGTGATGGAGAGAGAAATAGTTAGAGATAGAGAGAGGGAGATATTGACATAATTGGAGGATAGAGAGAGAGAGAGAGTTGGAGGCTGGTTGTTTTGAAGTATGGACTAAGGAAGGGAGGGAAGCATAGAGGAAGAAGGAGGGTGGAGGGGAGGGAATTTGAAAGAGAGAGAAATGGGGGGCAATGGGCGGGAGGGGTGTGGGTGTGGAGGGAGAGAGGCAAGGAGATAGAGATAGATTTGCAAGAGGGAAAGAGGGGGAGAGAATGAGAGAGAGAGGGAGTGAATATGAAAGAGGGATTGAGATAGAGATAAAGATGAAGCTAGGGGGAGCTAGAGTTATTGGCAGGTCTAACCCTAACCATTTTATTTATGTAATACTCCCAAGGGGCCTCATAAGAGTCATAGTTAGTTATTTGTGTCAATAAATCCCATAATCATTTATCCGCATTAATAATAATTGTAAGTGGTTGACCCACATTATAGAAAATGGAAAACAATAGATATAAATGGGCCATACTTAAAAAATAAAGTGGTTAACCTTTGCTATGCAAGGGACCACTAGTTGTTAGGGTTTTGGATGTCATATAGAAATAAATAGTCTTAGATAGCAAGGGAAGCATCATCGAGTTTTATTTTAATTAAGCTTTGCTCTATTGGAGGTTTCACCCTCAAAGAGGCAAGTGAACATTGTATTATGCTTTTGGATAATAAAATATCTTTCCAACTTGTCTCAATTCATGTGATATTTCTACATATCTAGCAATATTGTTTCATATTTCTGAAATTTTATTAGTCTGGTAGGTCAAGTGCATAACAAGTGGTATCAAAGCACTTTCTAGGGCCAACTGTAACTCTATTTTTCATAGAAAAAAAACATTAGGCTAGAGACATGTTCCGACATATTTTAACAATGGGTTCTATCCTTGAGCACATAAACCTATCGATTTGGGGAGGAATGCATACAAGAACTATAGGAGGTGGTCATGCTTGTTGGAATCCCTTGTAACCCCTGTGGGTAACCCTTTGAGTAGTAGTGCATTAGACAAAACCATGCATGTACTACACTTCCATGTACGCTTGGGTATATCAGAAGGCCCCCCTCAAGTAACTTGAAACCTAACCTTAGATAAGTAATCGACTATCTTCCTGCTACAATATACTGAAAACAACACTTGATGAGATTGCTTGCATATGCAATAGGGTAGTTGGGTAGTACGGATAAGGGTACATTCGATTCTCGTTAGTTAGCACTTTGAAATATTAGGCTGAGTACTACTGTTGGACCCTTGTGTATATCATTATTTATAGCACCTGACACTCCTTTATGACCACAGTTCCCTCAACTATCTGAAGATCATCCCCCACCTTTTTGTCCACATTAGATCTAGCAATTGGGGTTCCACCATCACTAACCATATTAGATCCAATAGTTGGCATTATATAGCCACTATATATATCATATTCAACAGTTGGGGTTCTCACGGCGCAGATTAGACTCTTTGTGCAGGGAAGGTTTTGGCAGCTATTCTCCAGATCAAATTGTCACAGAACATTTTGTAGTGTTGAGACTTTGGGGTTTTTACTACTATAGTACAACCCTGATTATAATAGGATATTTGACAGTATTGAGCATTTTGGATTTCAACCACCACAGTATTGATCAACTAGGAGTAAAACTCCTTTTAGAGTAAATAAATAAATAAATAATTGGGTCATCACGGGATGCTTGCAAGAGACTTAGGAAAGATGAAAGATCTCACCAGTTACTCATTCAAAAACCCATCATCATGAAGCTCACAACATGGAATATTAGGGGTGTAGGAAGTAAAAGGAAATAGAGGGATCTCAACAACGGAATAAAAGAAGAAAACCTAGATATCATCATGAAGCTCACAACATGGAATATTAGGGGTGTAGGAAGTAAAAGGAAATAGAGGGATCTCAACAACGGAATAAAAGAAGAAAACCTAGATATGGTGTTCATACATGAAACAAAATGTTCAATAGACAAAGTCTGCAAGATACATAGCAAATCGCTTAGTAAGTATGAATACCTAGAAGTGAAAGCCAATAATATAGCGAGAGGGATTCTTACTCTCTGGAATCCCCAGAAATTTGACATTTTGGATGTGGAAGCATCCAGGAACTATCTATCAATGGTTATCCAACCTTTGGATGACAAGGATATCCATATGGTTACTAATGTCTATGGTCGACAAATCCTGAAGATAACTCAAGCTTCTCACCTCACTGGAGGAGCTTAAACAGAGACACCCAGCAATACCCTGGATTCTTGGTGGAGATTTCAACACGATCAAGTTTCTTACAGAAAAAAGGAGGAACTAGACTAATGGGCAAGGAATCTATTGCCTTCCAGAACCTCCTCATCAATTTGAAGCTAGTGGACTTAGAAACAACAACTGGGACCTTCACTTGGAACAATAAGAGAGGAGGAGCTTCACAAGTTGCTTCAAAACTAGATAGATTCATCATCTTGGGGGACCTCTTCCTCTCGGGGCCCAGCTTGAATGCTTTTATGGTCAGATCACTGGCCAATTCAGCTAGAAGCTTCTTTTATTGGCACTCCAAGAAATAGACCCTTTAGGTTTGAAAATGTTTAGCCTACTTACCCCAATTTCATATCCAACATTGATAAGTGGAGGAAGGAAGATTTACTAGTTCAAGGCATGAAAATGTTCATTCTGCAACAAAGACTCAAGCACATCAAGGTCAAGCTCAAAGAATGGAAAAAAAGTGAGTTTGGAAATATTTTTAAAGCCAAAAGAGAAGTGGAACAAAAGCTTCAGAATATTAACCAAACTCTTATCAAGGAAGGCTTCACTGTGGATAGGAAATTGCAAGCAGAATCTCTACAACTGGAATGGGACACCAGATGTCAGTAGGAGGAAATCTTCTGGAAGCAGAAATCAAGAGTACAATGGCTTAAAGAAGGAGAAAAAAACACAAGGTTTTTCACAAATCTACCATGGAACATCAAGCTCATTATCGGATCACAAAGCTCATAGATCCACTAGGGAGAGAGCTCAACACACACACAGATATGGAGTCCGTTATGGTACAACATTTTCAAAAAATAGCAGAGGAGCCTATCTTAAACAGATCGCTAGCTATCAAAAAATTTACGAAGCATATTCTGAAACTGGTGACCAAGGAAGATAATTTCAATATCAACAGACCAGTGTCAGAAGAAGAGGTAAAAGAAGTAATAAATGAGATGCACAATGGGAAAGCACTTGGACCGGATGGCTTTAACATCGACTTCTTCAATTCAAGCTGGGAAATAGTCAAAAAGGACATTCTGGAGGTGGTGGAGGACTCAAGGATTTCAAAAACAATCCTAAAAGCGATAAATACCTCTTTCATTGCCCTCATTCCTAAACATGATAAAGAAATGACTCCAGATAGGTTCAGACCCATCCTTTGTAATGTGATATACAAAATCATCTCCAAAGTTATTTCAAACAGACTCAAGCCCCTCCTACCAACTCTCGTATCGAAGGAGCAAACTAGTTATGTGGAAGGAAGGCAAATACTTAACAACATCATTCAAGCACATGAAATAGTCCACTCTCTCAAGAATAATAAGCAAGCAGGGATGATCATTCAACTGGAGATAGCGAAAGCTTATGACCAACTCAGCTGGTTATATATCAAAGAAGTTCTAATAGAATATGGCTTTGACTAGAATTGGATAAGATGGGTTATGGCTTTGGTAACTTCAGCTAGCTTTTCCATTCTTCTCAACGGCTCTCCCTCCAAATCCTTTTAGCCCTCGAGAGGACTCAGGCAGGGAGATTGGCATTCACCTCTTCTATTTATTCTTATGATGGAAGGATTAGGCAAAGCGATCACTTCTACAAAAAGGTAGGGCACAATCCAGGGTCTCAAGCTCACCCAGGAAGGGGACTCGATAACTCATCAGCAATTTGTAGATGACACTATGTTACAGGGAATACCAATGGTGAAGGAAGCCAAAGCCTACAAACAAATCCTGCAGGATTTTGCTTTGGCTACTGGTACAGAGGTAAGTCTCTCAAAATTAAAAGTTTTTTTTTTCAATACAAATATTGCAATTCAGAGAAACCTCTCTAGAATTCTCGGATTTCAGAGAGACCAACTCCCCTCCAAATATCTGGGAATACCTCTCACTGAAAAACCTAGGAGCAAGGACGTTTGGGAAACTTTGATCAATAAACTTGAGGACAAAATCTGCAAGTGGAAAAGTAGATATTTAAATATTGCTGGCAGGCTCGTTCTCACTAAGGCGGTCCTGTAGTCTCTTCCTATATATATGTTTTTGGCACTTCCTATCCTTGGTGGAGTTTCCCAACAAATCAGGAACATGCAAAGATACTTTCTATGGGGAAGAGACGAGGAAAAGAAGAAATGGGTGCTAGTAGCTTGGGACAAACTTTATGTGCCCAAAACTCATGGGGGTCTTTCTCTCCATGACCCAGAAACTCTTAAAAACATTTTGGGGGCCAAACTTTGGTGGAGATGGCTGAAGGGAGTCTAGAAACCCATGGGCCAAGCTCTGGAAGGAGAAATATGCAAAGGAATGGAGGGAATGGGACTTGATCAGAATGACAGGGCATATCAAGGGCTCCCACATTTGGAATAATGCTTGGGAGAATAGAGCTTTAGTTCAGAAACACAGCTTTTGGGAGATTGGGAATGGAAACCTTGCCTGGTTTTGGGAGGATAACTAGCAACAGGAACCCAACTTAAGTACAAAAGGACTAGACATTCTCAGAGGGGAAACTATCAACAAAGGACTAAAAAAGGTCAGCGCCTTTGGGATAAAACAAGATACAGTGACAAGTGGAGAACTTGGAAAGTACCAATTAATAGTGATGAGTCTCCTCTAAAGACCCAGGCAGAAGCTCTTGCTAAAATCCTGGATAAAAGGAAAATTTTGATCTCGACGTCCATAGATCAACTTAGATGGGGAAGAAGCAATGAGGGAAATTTCAATCTCAAAGAAGCCAAAGAAGTGGTCACTGATTACAATTTTTCAAACCAGGATAAAACTTGGAAGGACCTATGGAAGCACCCTCACTGGATGAAAATCAAGCTTTTTATGTGGATGGTTCATGACAAAAAGATTTTGACTTGGTAAATCTCAGGAAGAAAGGTTTTTCGGGAACATCCAGATGCCATCTATGTGGTATCCAGAAAGAAACGAGGGATCACCTTCTCAACCTCTGCACATTCTCCTCCACCGTATGGAACTGGGTAGCCTGTATCTTTAGACAAACTGACAGATATGAAAATGACATCTCCAAAACCTTAAAGAATTGGAGGAAAAAACTTCCAGAGAATGAAACTATCAACACAGCCTAGACTTTGATTCCAGGCTTTCTAATCTGGAATCTGGAAAGAACGCAATAACATAATTTTCAAGGGCAAATCCAGCCCACCCCAAATCATAATAAATCATCTCCTCATGCAACTCAAAGAGACTATTAATACCTTTCAGAAGCAACCTCCAGAGAATCCTCCTTCCCATCATGAAACTCATATTCTTCTTCTTTTGGACCTACAGAAGATGGTCCCCCAAGGCTCAATCTAGATTGCTTCATGCGCTACTATGAGACAGGACTTCTGGCGACCCCCCCCTGGTTACTTAAAATTAAATATAGACGAAGCCTCGAATGATAACCCAGGGGAGGCTGGGTATGGAAGTTCCATTCGAGATGACAACGGGAATTTAATAGGGGATTATATACTCTTTTTAGAACTCCATCCCCTTCCTTCATCTGTGAGGTGAAGGAATTAACTAGACCCTTCCAAGTTAGGTGCAAGCACTAATACCTTTCTTTGTCAGATTGGACTTACTTTTTTTTCCTAAGGAATTATTCCATGAAGGTATATGGAATTGATTATACTCCTTCAAGTAGGGCTACCAAAAACATGGCGAAACTAATGGCCATAGAGCAGGGCTTAGAGATTCTTAGAAATCTCAACATGAAGAACTCCATAATAGAACCTGATTCTGAATTAACAATCAATTCTATTAAAAAATAGCTAATGGCTTAGATCTTGAGAAAATCCCACACCACTGGATACTTTTGCAGGTTTATCGGCATATTCAGTCACATCTGAGAATCTTGAGAACCCTAAGTTTTGTTCATGTGCAAAGAAATGCCAACAGATTAGCAGACCAACTAGCGAATGAAGGGGTGCTCTGTAAGAGTGACCACAGGTTTTACAAGTGGGAACTTATGCCTGCAGGGGTCTCCTTAAAAAAATAATATATGAATATTGGATGAAAATTTCACGTGTTTCACCAAAAGAAAGGGATGTGACATGGTGAAGAATAACACGAAATCAATATGAACAACATGAAAAACATATCTTGGATGCCACTATGATATAGTTGTTCAATAAGTTCATAGAAGAGAATTGTGGAATTAATGTCTCAATGAGTACTTTTGTGCAAAAAAAACCATGGTATGTTAAACCTATCATTGTAGGCAACACTCGTTGTTTTCATTATCATGTGGAATTTCAATTATTTTATTACACATTCCTTAATTTTGGTAAAACATTTTGGAAAAATTAACCTCCTCCTTCCATTATCCCTGATTTCATATCCTAAATTCTATGTGGAAGAGAAAATCATGAATTATTTTACCAAAATAAATGTGTTGGTGGTAAATGTGATCATTGTGGAAATTTAACTTTATTTCACAACAAATATCCTATTGATATGAATGATCAATCATTTTCCAACTTAAAAGTTAAATGGAAGAGGTATGAATATATCCATACATTGATTGGTTCAAGTATTAGTACAAGTGCTAGAATAATTGATTCAGAAGAAGAAGAAGAAATTAATGTGATAAAGTTTAAAGAAGTTTGAGACAAAAATTTATAAATACACCAAGAATTCTTGTAGAGCTCCATGGGAGGACTTGCAATTTGGAAAATCCCAAAAATTATTTCCACTGAGGACCATTTTGTTAATAGTTAATTTTGTAGATAATTACACAACACAAAATGAAATAGGAAGTTAATATTATCATTCTGACCAAGTCTCTATGATTTTCCATGTTCTATATAGACATGTTGAAAAAAATGTTGATCATGTAGAAAGCACCAGTGAGAATTGACATGTTATTAAAGAATATCATTTTTATATCAGTGATGATCGTACGCATGATACAAGTTCTGTACAACATTGCTTTGATAAGATTGATGACTCATTGAAAGGTCATGGAATAAAATTCAATGAACATTGGATATGGTCAGATGGATGCACAGGTCAATTCAGATCCTCACCATCATTCTTTTGGTTGCGTTGTCTTCATATGAAAACCAACATTAAACATTGTTGAAATTTCTTTGAGACGGGTCATGGAAAAGGAGAACAAGATGGTGAAGATGAATGTTTAAAACGAGCATTTTGAAGATATGAAATGGACCAGTCTGCAAACCAAATTGTCTCAGTTGAAAAAGTTGTTCAATGGTACATTGTTGCGCTAAGCCATGAGACTAACCTATCAAGGGAGGTACACATGTATGTACATACACATTAACTTGTATATATTTTTAATGTATGATAATTTTTATTAATTTTATCATTTTAAACATTTATAAATTATATAGGTTAAATATTTAATCGATGATTATCTTTGATATATATATTGTATTTTAAATAACATATTTAAATTGTTGTTTGAATTTATTATAGTTTTTTTTGGCATATTGGAGTCCAAGATGTAGATAGATCGATTACATATGAAGTTGAAACAGTACAAGAGACTCAGAAATTGCATTCAATTAAAAAAAAAGAGTACCAAAATGCGTTTGTATTTGGTAAAAGAATAACATCTTGTTTTTGTCTTGTTTGCATAGAGGACACACAATTCAATGATGTTTGTGAAAACAATATGTACGTAAAAGCTTGACAATATACAAAACTTAATAAAAAGGGGAAAATGTTACTTGCAAGCTTTGAAGATATGGAATTAGAGGAGAATATAGTGTCATCTGAAGGTGATCAAGTTTATGATCTTGTTAGAGAAGGAAAAATTTTAGTTGTTTTCAAAGGATATATATATGTTTTATGTTTCTAAAATCATTGTATATAAGTATTTAAATAATACTTAAAATTATATGTAAATAGTTAATAAAATCAAGTACATGTTGAAAACTAATTTCTTGTTAATTATGATATGAATTTACACTTTTTTTATTGTGCAAAATATGCCTTTGTTGTAATTACACCCATTAAAAACATAGAAAATTTCAAGTATTATTTGATATGGTGCACTAAACAAAAGATGAATTTATTGGAAGACTATGATGATAACAATTTTATATATGAAATAGGGTCTATTATACTAGAAGGTTATTTTTCCAAGAAACACATCAAATCGAGAATCATGTTTACTTTCAATACTATCAACCTGATTCCATAAGTTGTAAATATAGTCACTTGTTATTTGCAGCACGCATAAAGTTGATAGAAGTTCAACCAAGAAAAAAATCGAAAGTTAAAAAATGGATGATCAGGTGCTTAGTATTTAGCTCAAAAATCAAAGTTCTCAAATTGGCTCAAAAAATGTAAGACTGCGTACGTCGCATCAAGACGATCGCAACGCAATTCGTTTCACTAAAAGAGAAGTTCAGATGAAGGAGAAAAGGCTTGATGTTCATTTACCTAAACAGCCAAAAAATTGTAGAATAGGGAAAAATGATGACATGGTAGTACAGTTAGCAAGGGGAATCTTCTTCAGTTCTTTCCCAATGAGGCTATGACAAATGTCACTTCGGAATTTGTTAGTTTGGTTGCGTGAAGGAGAAACTGCCTAATTGGCCTCCAAGGTGGAATTTGATATATATTAATTATATATATATATATATATATAATAATATATAATATATATATATTATAAATATTATTATATATATATATAAATTATATTTTACTTCAATCAAAATTCATTGGTAATTCAAAATTTTAAACGGGTGGCAAGTTTTAAATCCAAAAAAACGGTAAAGTTCAAACTTGTTTGCAGCAAAACATGTGTATGGGATGGGTGGAGGTGGGGTCAAACCTGTGACTTCCCCCACCCAACTAGCACTGCCCACTATTAGGCCACAGGTGGGACTTGAAATGGTTAATGATGGACTTGTATTTATCCTTTTTGGAAACACCGATGGTGGGGGTAGAGGGAGCTAGCCTTATAGGCCATCCCCCTCCCCATGCGATTAAGCACTAGAACCAAAGGCTTGCGCCAACGGATATGCCTGCCCCTAATCACACTTAACTTAGTTAATCTCATTTTAGATTAATTAAACTAGAGATTAAGTTGGTGAGGATTTTGGTGGAGCTCCAAATTTGACAAGGCTGCCAGTTTTGGCAGTGCTAACCAGAGTCTTCTCCAGATTTAGCGAGGTTTCCTAGGAAAAAGTTGAGTGAAGCATATCTTGCTCAAATTTCAACCAATATTGGAAAATGAATAGTCAATTTTAGATGATTTCTACCTTTGGAACTCATTGGTAAGGGGTCATGCCCAAAGAAACCAGAGTCTGTTTTCAGATATATAATAGTCAATTTTGGCTAATTTAGACATTTTGAAAACATTGGTGCAATTATCAGGAGCCATAGAGCTTTGTAAATAGAATTTTTGCCACATTGAGCTAATATAGAGGCCCAAGGCATGGAAGCTGGACCAAGGAGATGTAGCCCAGGAGGGGTGAACTCCTTCATCAAAACACTATTTTAATGTGTCTTTTTGATGGTTTGTAGAATTGTACATGTTATTTGTTTAATATTTCTTTCTGAAGCTATTTTTCTCATGAATGTATTTTAAAAATTAAGGAAATTTAACTAATTATATGCAAAAACAACTCATGAAACCTCAATACAAGGATCAATAAGGAAGCACATATTTATAAATCTATAATTGTTGTAAGCACAACAAAATTAATCATACAAAAACAGATCAGGTGGGTATCATAGCAAAGGTTGAATTTCTTGATTGCTTGAGTTTGTGCAATTAGGGTTTTAAAGGTTTCAAAATTGTGATGCTTGCAATGTTAAAGTTGCAGAAAGGAGAAGGGAAGTTATTGGTTGCAACCCCTAAGGTAATGCCAAGAATAACGATAGCCACAAGGCCAAAATCTCCACCACCCAAAGTTCCAATTCCACATGCACTTGAAACTCCTCAGGTTTTTTAAATTGAGATTAAAGAGTTACAAGCAATACCAATTTCTGAGCCTAAATCCATAGCCATTATGTCTACAGAAAGAAATCTTGAAGGTCCTTCTTTAGAAGAGGAAGAATTCAATAAATCTTTCTATACTTTGACTGAGATGGTCAAATTCCTCTATGAAGAGAGGAACACCAAAATGGTTGGAGAGAGTCCTAAACCTCCACATGGAGAAGGAAGCTCAGAGCACAAAAAAGATGAGAAGAAAGATTCCAAAGGGAATGGTGGAAATGCACCTCCATCTCCACCATCCTCATCATCTTCCTCATCATCTCCATCATCTCACATAACATCATCTTCCACTACCACCGCTGAAACTACCAATACTCATTCCAAAACCCTAAAAGGAAAAACTCCATTACTGAAATTGGACATAAAGTTCGAACTTCCCATGTACAATGGAGAGGTGAATGCAGAAAGTTTGGTTAATTGGATTCAACAGTTGGAGGTATACTTCAAAATTCAGAACCTTCAAGAAGATGACATAAAGATCCAGTTGGCTTCACTAAGGCTAGAAGGTTTTGCACTAGTTTGGTGGGAAGAAAAGACTCAAGAGGAAATGAGAATCCATGGTAAGATATCCATCACTTGGGTTGAATTTGTTTCTACAATTAAAAGACAGTTTTATCCTTTAGCCTATATGAAAAAAGACATTATGAGTTGGCAAAATTTTAGGTAGCTTAAAGGCCAAACAGTCCAAGATTATACACATGATTTTAGAAAAAGGGCTTTGTTATTAGTAGTGAATTTGAATTCTCAAGATACACTGGTGAAATATATTGGGGGTTTATGTTCCTATCTGAAGCATACAATCCTTATGTTTAATCCAAAAAATTTAGATGAGGTATGTGTGCAAGCCACACACGTTGAATCTAGAGGAAAGAACATTCAAGAAGAGGGTAGTAAGAGGAAGCCATTCAAGGGTAAGAATAAAGGAAAGGGTGGAAAATGGAATGGAAAGAAGAATGTAAGTGTGAAGAAAGAAGGAATAAAATCACATGAAAACATTGTTCCAAAGAGGGTCATGATGAATCCCACTGTTAGAAAATGCATCCCGAATTAAGGCCTAAGAAACAAAACAATAAGGGAAAACAAAATATCACCGCTACCACACAACATGAACTTGATTCAAATTCTGGTGATGAGACCAAGATTTCAGCCATGGTTACAAAAGGAAAATAAATTGTTGCAAGCACTAGTTCATCACATAATCAAAACAATAGTCCAAATGAAGAGTCAAGAATAGAGTTGTTTCATTTTAGAGTGATTTCAAATCATACAAATATTTATGCATTATTTAGTGGGTCACAACCAAACTTGATTTCAGAAGACTTGGTTAAAAAACTAAACCTTGAAATTGTACCTTATCATAATCCATATCCATTGGATTGGATATTAAACAATGCAAACTTACAGGTTACAAGGAAGTGTTTATTCAAGTTCACCATTACTGAAAAGTTCATTGATGAAGTTGAGTTAGATGTAGTTCCACTTGACATCTCAGGAATCATTTTGGGTAGTCCTTATTGGTATGATAGAAAAGAAATATTTTATCACCATGACAAAAAATACATATTTCTCAAGAACGGGGTGGAGTACATAATGAGAGCCCATCACAAAAAACTGAACAATTCTTTGGTTAATGCAGGGCAGATGAAGAGACTAGTAAATGCAAGTAAAATTTTGTGCTTCTCATGATAAAAAAAAATGATATTGATTATGAATATTTTGAAGGTTGTGATGATAAATTGAAATCTATTTTTTTTTTATGTCATAAGAAAGCATGGAGATTTGTTTCAAGAACCAAAGGGGTTACCTCACAAGAGGGGAATTCAGCATGAGATTTAGTTGCAATAAGATGTTCCACTTTTGAACATTGGCATGTATCACATGTCTATTATGGAGAGTTTGGAAATCAAAAAGAAAATTCAAGAATTGTTGAGCAAAGGTATCATATGCCCATCTAATTCGCCATGTGGTCCACTCATTGTTTTGGCACCAAAGAAGGATGGAACTTGGTGCATGTGTGTGGATTTCCATGCACTGAACAAAATCATGGTAAAGAATCATTATCGACTCCCAAGAATTCATGATTTTCTTGATCAGTTGAGGTATTCAAAGTATTTCACTAAGTTAAGTTTACGAGGTGGTTATCATCAAGTTACGATAGGTGAAGAAGAAATTTGGAAAACTGTGTTTAAAACTAAACAAAGATTGTTTGAGTGGCTTGTTATGCCTTTCGGTCTTACAAATGCTCCAGCTACTTTCATCGTAGTAATGAATGATGTATTGAGACCATTACTATATGATTTTGTCATTGTCTACTTAGATGATATCCTCATATTCAGCAATTCAAGAGATGAACATGTCATTTATGTCAACAAAATACTTGATGTCTTGAGAAAAGAAAAGTTGTTTTTAAAGATGTCGAAGTGTGAATTTGGCAAGACTTGTTTAGTTTATTGGCGACACATTGTTGGAGGATTTGAGATGAATATAGACCCCTCTAAGGTTGAGGTCATTCTGAATTCGCCAAAGCCTAATACAGTTAGAGAGGTAAGAAGCATTTTAGGGGCAACACAATATTGGAGAAAATTTATTCCTAATTTTTCTTCCATTGAAGCTCCATTACATGCATTGCCAACTGTCAAGAAAGTCTTCCATTAGGGAGATGTACAGTAGAAATCATTCGATGCTTTGAAGCAAAAGATAAGTTTAGCACTGGTACTAGCACATCCAAATGTTAGATAGCCATTCAATATTCAAACAAATGCAAATGATTATGCCATGGGAGCAGTTCTATTGCAGTGATAACATTAGTTTAAAATATTTTTCAGTCAGCGTGACATGAATGCCAAAAAAGCGAGGTGGATGGATTTCTTGATTTAATATGACTTTGACATTAAGCATATAAAAGGTAAGAATAATAAATTGGATAATGTGCTAAGTTGAAGTTTGAAGCAAATATACGAGGTAGCAATAAGTGGTACTGAAATACATTTTATTGAAGAAATCAAGACAACAAATTTGGAAGATAAAATTTATAATCAGATTTGGGAAAATTTGAAAGATTCATGTAGAAAACACATAATACATAATTAATGAAAATTGTTTAAGCTGCATAGTGGCCACTATCGAATGTTGAGCCATATGTTGTATAAATCTTTTATAGTCTACTTTATTTTATATTCAAGTAGTCATCACCTTTCATGTCTTATACTCTGCATTATATCTTCTTTCATTTTTAGTATTGATGGTAAGAAGAAGAGATTGAAGAAAGAGGAGAACAATAACACTAGAGTGACAAATGCAAAATGAGAGAGAGAAGAGAAGTTGTCTAGTGATACCCTTAGAGCCAATATCTTGCATAAGACACAGTCATAGAGACTAATGGTCAAGCCTTCAGAGTTGGTGAAATCACTTGCAATGCTTTGGAAACACAGTGATAATGTTTTGAAATGATGAAACAATATTTCATATGTAAATTGTAGTCCAATCAATATTAAGTTGGAAACTAATATTGTAATACTTAATATTTTATATAATAAAATTTATATGGTTGAAATTATTTTTATTTGCACTTGATATTATTTAGTCTTGTAATTAACATATGTAGCTTTCCATTATCATATTAGATGAATATGCACATTGGATGGCATTTTTTTAAAATTTAGTCACAAAATCATACTAATTAATTTACGTTGATTAATAATGAACACATAAAATCAATCTAAAACTATTAAATTAGTAGCGTATATTAATTAATGATGAACATGGATAAAATGAATTTATGACTAAATTAGTCGTTTATAATGATTATGAATGGAATTAAATGAAATAAATAGAAACTACTAGATCAATCGTTTATATAATGAATATGAAAATACCCAAAAAAAGATAAATGACTACTGCAAATGATAAAGTTTTAATTAAAATGATGTCTAAATTTTGCATCTATATGACTATTAGTATCTAATTTACAATATCTTATAACACGACTAAAATTTATTCATATTTCTTTGGTCATTAATTGGTTTCAAATGATGACTAAAATTTGCATGTATATGACTATTAGTAGCTAATTTACAGTGTCTTATAATACGACCAATATTTTGGTCATATTTCTTTGGTCATTAATTAGTTTTCTTGAGGATTCATATAGTAATATATTTTGTTGTATATTTGGTCATTAATTGCGACAAATAATGACTAAACCAATGAGAAATTAATGACCAAATTTATGACTAAATATACTAGTAGATGGTAAAATTGAGGAAACCAATTAATGATTAAACTAAAAATGACTAAAATTTGGTAGTATTATAAAATACTGTAAATTAGCTACTATTGGTCACCGACTAAAAAATTGTCATTTATATGCAAATTTTAGTTGTTTTTTAGTAATTAATTAGTCATTTTGTACTAGTGTTTGCTAACATTTAGAAACAAAATTTTGGTCCCTAACATGGCTGAACTAAAACAACTAATACTTGATTGACACCATAATAGGCCTTTCTTGGCTTACCTTGGTTACCAAAGAATCATTTGAACACTAAGAAAATAATTCTTTTGGCTTGATATGAAAAAAGAAGAGGCAAAGTATTTGGAAAAATGCGAAGAATTTGAAAAAGTAAAGGTAGACCATCAACATCTAAGAAGATTGTTGAACCCTATGCCTACACCAAAACGGAAGTGGGAGGTAATCTCACTAGATATTATCACTGGCTTTCTTGGAAATATAAGGCAACATGCAGCAATTATGGTTATGGTAGATAAATTGACAAAAGATACACATTTTATATCTATCCATTCTACTTACAAAGACATGCATGTGGTAAAAAATTTCATTCAAGTGATTTTTCGATTGCATGGGATACCAAAACTTGTCATATTTGAAAGGGATGTGAAATTTACTTCCAATGTTTGGAAGACATAGGTTATAGGAATGGGTGCATAGTTGAACTGCAACACTATTTATCACCCACAAACATATGGGAAAACTGAAAGGGCCAATGGGATCCTTGAAGATGTGTTATGCATGTACATAATGAATCAACCCACTAATGTGAGGATTATCTACATTTAGCTGATTTCTCCTATAACAGTAGTTACTAGGCATCCCTCGAAATGACTACTTTTGAACTCCTGTGTGGGAAGAAGTGTCATACTCCCTTGAGTAGGAGTAAGCCTGAAAATAGTTTTATCTTAGGACTAGATCTTTTGTAAGAAACATAAAAAATTGTGAAGAGAATAAAATGAAACCTAAAAGCATATTAGGATAGGTAGAAGGGTTATGTGTATTTTAAGAGGACACACAAAGAATTCAATGTAGTGGAACATGTCTATATTAATGTCCGACTGAAAAAGAGTACCCTAAGGTCAGGGAATTATGCTAAGTTAGCCCCACAATTCTACGGTCCATTGAAATACTTGATAGAATAGGAACAATGGCCTACTAGTTATGATTGCTAACCCACATTAACCTTCATTGTAAAACTCCTAGAAAATAACTCTATGACTTTACATTACGTATTGGATTGAAATAAAAAGACTAATGATATCATATGTTGATGTAAATATTTATTTTAATTAATTAAAGAATAAATTAATTTAATGTGTTAACATCCTTGAAAATGTGTTAAAGGTTGTCATGTGATATTTAACTCTTAATTGTCAGGAAAACAGTGATGCCCGGAAGGGGGCAGGACCAAAAGAAGGAAAAATCCTAATTCTTTCCATAATCCAATAGAATTTTGTAAAGTCATAGAGCACCAACGTTTTTTCATGACTTGAGATAAATGTCATGAGGTGAAGTATGTACAGGATCATTGTTGGAGAGAAAAATAATTTTCTTCTGAGATAAAACCAATGGGAGAGAAATACTAGTTTAAACCTAGAAAATTTGCAGGATGCTACAAAAAGGGTTCACGAGGTGATTTATTTGGAAAACATTTTTAATTTGTTTTCCTGATACAAACAAATGGAGGTAGGGGGAACTAGTTGTAAAATTCAGTTCATAGGTTGGAAGGAATGTGGAATCCTTTGTCACATTTTTTGGGAAATCTAGATAAGTAGATGAATGTTTAATTCTTTCATTGTCTCATTAATGTTTGAGAAATAAAAATATTATCAAGGTGTTAAAATAATAGATGCAAACTTATTTCTACAGTAACTAGTTTACAATGTTTATTATGTGGAATGTATAAAAGAAAAAGATATATATGTATGTAACCATTATGTCGGAAAATGTTCTTTCTTTCTATTCTAACCTGCTATAGATAACAAGGATGGTTACAGGTGCAGGGTATTTATCATCTTGTTGAGGGAGTTAGTAAGTTGGTAAAATAGGAATTTAACCTAATATTTTTGTTAAGAATGAGTATGTTATGGAGGACACAAAGGTAGTCTTCAATTAGAGCAATTGACTAGGAAATGAAGACAAGGGTTTATAAAATTAACCCTCTCTATCTGTTTCCTCCAGTATTGGAACAGGAATTGAAGTAAATATAATAAAAATGGGAGGTTTTATTATGATTAAAACACAGATATATGCATAGATATTAAGGTATGTAGGGTCTTCCAAGGTAAGAGTGCATTCAAGTTAGAAGTTTTAGGTTATGGTCAGGGAAAACCCTATTCAATTATACCAGGCATATCATTTCTTAACAATGAGAATGTTAGGGCTTATAGGAATCAAAGAAATTCCTATGATAGGAGTTCCATGGTATTTGGCCTAGCATAACTATTAGGAAAATAAAACTAAATTTATACTATTGATAAAGTATGTAGACCATTTAGATAACCTATAATGTAAATTGATATATAACGCCAAAAAAGGTAGTATTTGTGCATGGCATCGATGCCTAAGAGAATAAAACATTCAAAATACCATATAATTAAGGGCTGTAAAGACCTTGTAGAATATGCAGAATTTAAGTTACAAAATATTTCTTCCTAATTTGAAAGAAATGTAAGACTATGCTTGTAAGTTATGATATAAATACTTAAAATATTAATTCACTTTGATCTGGGCTATGGTCATATACATAATTTACAATTATATATAACATTATAATAAACAAAACAACCCTATTAGGCTTAGTAATTAATAACCACATAGGATTCCATGCTGATACAAGTTATAGTTCTATAACAGGCCCAAATTATTTATATAGATATTTTTTATAACTTAGTCATGTAAGACTAGGAACACATCGAATAATGCAAATAAAACCCCAGTCGTGGGATGAAAAATTACATAGAATCGACCTTCCTTACTTATATACATTTATTTTTTTCTGAATACTACTCATAAAATAAGCGAAGTGCATAAGTGTGGCAAGTGTAGGGCGTTTCAAATACATTTGAACCCTAAGCCTTGGAACCTTAGAAGGGTCTCAATCCCCAAGTCTAAGAACCTTTTGAAATTTAATAGCAAAAATAAATTTTTGTAAGCACTTGGAGAATAGGTGTAGTTGAGATACCAATATTACATAGAATCCATGTGAAGGAAGAGGTTCTCTAAGGATACACTCATTCATAACAAACTTGTAAAATATGTATGGAATTTAGTTAGGAAATACAAGAAGGTTATTATAAGGGTTATTATGAGAACTATAATTACATATAGACAAATACAATAAGGGTTATATATGTTCAATTCTCACGAAGTTTGGGTCCGGAAACCCTAATCTAAAATGCAATTCTATATCAGTAACTAGTTTTTCCATGAGGGAAAGCACTCTCTACAAAGGAAATTTACAATTTGAAACCTACAGAAGTAGGGTTTTCATGAAATGAATAAATTTTACCTTTGTAGAGATGAACAAAGCTGCAATTTCCTTGGAACCTTAAAGCTAGAGGAGTCATCACTAGGAAACTAGTATAGGTCTCCTAGTTGAAACCTTATCCAAATATTTAGTAATGCCAAAAGAAATGATGGAAAAAAAATATCACCAACAAGGAGAACTAAAATTTGTCTATTAACTTTTAGAAAATGGAACCACATGTTGATGAAAATATTTGAGTAATTTGAAGTCTAATATTGACCTGAGAATAAATAACCTTGTTACATACACAAGCAATTTCCTTAGTAGCGAATTTGTAACAACCCCAGGTAAAGTATATATGTAAAATAAAACTAAGGTCATGGGATACATATTCCAAGCTAAATGGAGGGGAAAAACATTATATTGGGATCCTCTTGTCGTTTTTAATTGGCCATGAAAATTGGGATTGGCATTAGAAAAGGGGAGAGGCAATAAATGGAAATTTAATACAAGAAATCAAGGAAAATAGGAGAAAAGGAATATGAAGGGACAATAATATGCATGCAAGGGAAAATGAAGGAAAAATAAAGAAAAAGGAGATATAACAATCACACACACTTTTGGACATTCTAGCATTCACGTAGAGAAGAGAAGAGAGAGAGAGAGAAGGATCAAGCCCTTCGAGAGGAAAGCCATAAGAAATTAAGAAAAAAGACAAGCAAGGAAAATCAAGGGAGTGTAAGAGGAAGTTCGAACAATAGGCAACAATGGTAGAAAATAGATGTGGATTTTCTAGTAACAATGTGCATGGCTGATTCAACATGTTGGGATCTGATGCATTGTCTATGCATTGGTTTATTGTTATGTTTGTTTTCATTGGCATGGGCGCTTCCTAGATTGATAGTGGTGTACAGCCTTGCCTTTTCCATTTCCTAGATAGCCATGATGTAGTAGGTTCCCTATTTTGATTAAGCTTTAAATTGTTGGTATGCTTTAGATCCTAGTTCTAATGGTCATAGGGAATTCCCAAGGGTTGAGGGTGGAAATGGTTTTCTCCTAAAACTCTTAACAAGTGGGTGTAGACAGGAAAATTCCTCTAAATATGGTGAAGAAAGTTTGAGGCATCCAATTTTGTTTGGTTTTGGTGATTTATGTACTAATTTAGGTGAAATCATCATGGTTGAGGGTTGAGTTGGTTTAGCCTATGGAAGCCCTAGTTAGTTTTTTTTTGGTTTATCCCATGTGATCCCACATTCATGCTCAGAATATGGCACTCGAGTGATGACTCAAGGATAGATTCAGTTCAGCCCAACATATGGTTGGGTGGTACGTGGAAGTCCCTGACTTGGTTGGTATTATGCATATGTTAATATGTATTATTCTTCATTGATGATCAATGAGCAAAAAAAATGTTGATTTAGTGTCATTTATAGGACTAGTTTATCATGGATTCATTCTGGTTAAGTGTTGGTTACATGCATAAAATATTTCTTATTATATAATGTGCTCTTGTTCTAGACCTAATTCATGGTTTGATGGCAAATGGATCATTTATGTGAATGCATATGCTAACCTATGTCTTAGTGTATCTAGCTAGTGCTAGAGGGAATTAAGCCTTCTAGATGAATATAAGATGAATTAATGAAAATAATGAACAAATTATGCATTCATGACCTACATGGACCATAGTCACAAAGTGTTTGTAACTTCTTGAGGTTGTAAATTTTGCATGAGATCTTTGTTTGACTATCATAATACCTCATTTCAAAGATCTCCATGAGGAATCTGGATAAAAAAATTATAAATCGTATTTCAACACTTTTTTACTCTCTCTGATTTCCTTGAAAATGTCGTTTAGGCCCTCAAAAGAACCTCGAAAGTTTAGACCCAAAAAAATTGCCAAAAATAGAAAGTGGTGTTAAATTTAAGGAAATGAAATTGAAAGAAGACATTTTTGGGTCAAGGTAGGCTAATAACAGTGTGATCAAGTGTCTCTGGATGGTTTTAGTAAGTTAGAAATGGACCTCATTTCCATAACTAAATCTTGGAGGTTGGGTCATGCATAGTAACTCTCAGCTCATGTTTACCATGGCAAGCTTGTAATTGACAAGAACCATGAGGAAATAAACTTAATATCTTGAATGAGAATCTAAACAAAGAAAAAATTTCAATTGAATACGCTGTAAGAAATATTTATAGGTCTTAGTAATTGGAATCTTTATGCTATGAGCTATGTGTAAATTTGAGGAGAAATTTAAAAAAAATGTTGTCTTTTTTAAGAAAAATTTAAGACATTTGGAGGGATGTTACATGTGGTATTAGAGAAGAACTAGGTTTAAATATGGTAGCCTTTGATCTAACCATGATTTCATCTAATTGTGAATATTTTTTTGTACATAGAAAATATATCAAAAATTAGATCAAAGAGAAAACACAATGGAAGAATCTCACAGATGTAGTCATATGGGCAAGGAAGAAATTTATGTGCAGTTGGGAAACATAGAACAAGTATCTACTAGATAATTATTGAAAATGATGAAATACCTACAATAAAATTAATAAATATTCATTTTTGGCGTGAATGGATCCTAAAAGCAAGTGCAAAAGAAGAACAATCGATAAAAAAAAATACAAAAGAAAAGTGAAATCCTAAGATTGTACAAACAATGAGAGGGGTAAAATAGAGGAGAGACCTCAAATAAGAAAACATTGGAAGAGATGGATGGGAATAAATAGGAAAAAATTGAAGGGGAGGAGCATAGCTCATCCAAATTTCATTCAAAATATGGGGAAATCCTAAGGTGTAATTACATGGAGAATTTAGAAAAATCAAATGCCCAACATATGATGGGTAATTTAAGGATGTGGTAGAAGCATGGCTTCTCAATATCAAAACATATTTTCAAGTTTATAATTACTCTACTCAATTGAAGGTCAATTTAGCCACTTACCAAATACAAGGGAAAACTTCCCTATGGTGGGAAAAGGTTATAATAGTTCATAATTTGGAGGGAAGGGAGCTTAACTAGGGGGAACTCCAATGACTGTTTAAGGAATAATACTTGAGAAAGTAGTATATTTATTATGGGGGGAAGGAATTTCATGATTTTAAATGGGTCCAAATGTCTATGGATGAGTTGGTAACTTGGTAACGAAATTCCCACACATGTTACGATATGCACCCTATATAAAGGGATAAAAAATAAAAGTACAACATTTATAAACTACATTCCACTTTATTATAAGGAGTGAATTGAATATGATGACCACAAAACCATGGATGAGGTTATCCTAAAAGTGAGAATTTATTACCAATTGCCCAAACAAAAAAGTTAGAGTTCGAAGTATTGGTGAAACAAAAAGAAAAATATATTTGTACAAGGTGGCAAAGGAGGGAAAGATTGACAATTTAAATAGTATACTAAAGTGAACCAAAGTCAAAACTTACAAAAAAATTAATCATCCATAGAAATATCAATTGTAGACTCAAACTAGGTCTATATATAATGAACCTAATAAAGGACTTAATGGAAAATATGAAGAGAATTTCAAGTCTTGGGGCTATGGTGAACCCCACCTCTTACAAAATTGTCCCTACAAATAAGATATGTGCAATATATATCGATGTGGTCATGAACATTCCACACACCAATATAACCTTTGAAGAGTACCAAGTAGAATATTAATCCACCATGGTGGAGATTGAGTGTAATATTGTTAACTGATTAATTGTTTTATTAGTAGATCCAAGTGCTAGCCTAAGTCATGTTAGTCCTCAAGTTGTAAAAGACTATAAATTAATGGCTGAAAAATAAAAAAATTCCCAGATGGTGCAATTAGCTAATAGCATAGAAAGAAAAGTTTCCATCTGAGTAAAGGCGTGTCCAATCCTAGTAAATGGAAATCAAGTTACAATAAATTTCAATGTACTTCCTTTAGGGTCATATGATGTCCTAATAGTAATGGAATAGATGGAGGTTCACTGAGAAACTATTCATTTCCTTGGTAAAGCAATCACATATACCACAAAAGATGGAGAAACACATATTATAAGTGGCCTACCTAAATCCTTCTCAATGTGTCAAATATTTGCATTTTAATTGAGGAAAGAGGCAAAAAAACAATGTTAACTTTTCACTATTAAGGTAGAAGACCACTCCCAAAATAAGTCAGCCAATTCCTTCGAGAAGTTGGAGGTTATACAAAATTATCAAAATGTGTTTCTCGATGAGATTCTAGGTTTACCACGTAGTAGGGAAATATATTTATCCATAGAGTCAATACTGGGAAATACATCAGTATCAAAGGCCCCTTAGCGGATGAGTTTACTGGAATCGATGGAGATGAATATAAATTTGCAAGGATTATTAAGTAAAGATTATATCAGACCCAATGTGTCATAATGGGGTGCACCAATTTTCTTTGTTAAGAAACAGGATGGAATGTTTAGGTCGTGTATTGATTGTAGTCAACTAAACAAGTTGAAAACTAAAATAAATATCTCTTGCCTTGAATAGATGATTTATTTGACCAATTTAAGGGAGAGATTGTGCTTTATAAGATAGGCCTCAAATATCATTATCACTATAAATTTAGGAGGAAGACATACTAAAAAATATTTTCAAACTAGGTATGAACACTATGAATTCATAGTTTTCCCCTTTGGGATTCCTAATGCACCTGCTACTTTTATGTGCCTGATGAATAATATGTTCAATAAAATTTTGGATAAGTTTGTACTAATTTTCATAGATGACATGCTAATATATTCCAAGACATTAGAAGAACATAAGCAACGTCTAGAGATAGTGTTACAAGCATTGCGTGAACATCAATTAGACAAACAATTCGGGAAATGTTAATTCTTTTAGGATAAGATACAATATCTTGGAAATGTAATCTCGAATTAAGGGATAGTAGTGGGTCCCAAAAAAGTGAAGACCTTTCTTTATTGGATACTTCCAAAAGACATGGATGAGATAAGCTCATTCATGGGAATTATTAGTTAATATGGTAGGTTCATAGATGGATTTTCTAATTTAGCATATCCTATAACCTCTTTACAAAAAAAGGGGGCATTTGTATGGGTGCAACAGTGTGGGGAAAGCTTTGAGAAGCTGAAATATCTACTTGTTATCACTCCAATGCCAAAAATAGCAGATCCAGATAAATATTTTAAGGTTTGTACTGATGCATGTTTGAAAGGTCTTTGAGGTCTACTTATGTAAGAGGGAGATGTATTATCTTATGAGTACTATAAACTAAAAGAACATGAAACAAATTATGTAGTTTATGACATTGAATTGGTAATTGTAATTCATGCACTTAAAGTGTGGAGACACTATCTAATTGGTAAGAAGTCCACCTTGATTACTAATCATGTAATTCTGAAACTATTTTTCATCCAACTAGATATGACTGCCACACAGGCTTGACAGATCACTTTTATGAGTGAGTATGATTTTGAAATCCAACACATAAAAGGAAAAAAAAATAAGGTTGTAGATGCTTTAAGTCGAAGTTTGAGGCATGTATATGAAGTAATAGTAATTCAAATTGAATCATATTTTGTTGATCAAATTAAAGAGGCAACAATAATAGATCAAAGTTACAATAATATTTCTGAAGATATGAAAATTAAGGATGATAAAAGAAATGGACTGATTATGCAATCAGTAAAAGTGTGTTGTTGACACATAGAAATAGATTTTATGTTCCAAATAAAGAGAATATTAAAATACTAATATTAGATGAACACCATAGGAGACCATTTTTTGGCCACCTAGGATATTAGAAAATGATTGCAACCCATAAAAAAGAATTTTTATGGACAATGATGAAAAGAGAAGATGCTAAATACCTGGAAAGATGCCAAGAATTTCAACATGTGAAGATAGAGCACCATTTTTGGTGCACTAAGATGCCTTTTTACAAGCAATATTAATTCCTACATTAATTGTCAACCCAAAGTAAGTCTTTTTATCTCAAGAGTGTCAGCACAATCTATGCAGTGAATTCAAAGGTTAGCTAAAGGTAAATCGTTACAATCACTAATAATTATCTATTCAACTTAAGTCACACAACTCTTAGAGAAATAACTAAGGGAGAAATGACTCTAAAAGAACTCTTAGCACACTCTACAATTTCATCTACTTATTCCAAAATTAAATGAATCTGAATACGAATGCAAAGAATCATGCTTGGAAATATTCGAATAGAATTAAAACTAACTCACTCATCAAGAAAGAGAGTTGTAACAATTGAACAATAATGTTAATGTATCACAAATCAAAACTGAACGGAAAATCCTAATTGAACAGAAATCTCGATTGAACAACTATTAAGCAAATACGATAAATAACTTCTAAACAACAACTGTTTTTTGTCAGCAAATTATGTAAATTAGTTGACATTATCTCTATTATCTATGATATCATACTTAGAAGTAGCAAAAATCTACTCTGAAACTAATATAACCAACCAAATCAAAGTATTATTCAGATACGTCACACGACTAAGTGTGAATCGAAATGAACAGCAATTTGAATTGGAATTGGCAATCCTCACAGTAAGTGAAATAATATTAGTTGAACATTAATAATAAATAAAGATTCAAATGGAAATATTATAATACAAGAAAGCAGTAGAACTTCTCTTTACCAGGCCCAGAGTTGTCAGAAGTCTCTACTAAGGAATACCTATAATATAAGTGAAGATCAAACACAGTCTTTCATTAATATGAGTAACCAGATTACAACATCACTAAGATAATAGTAGGATATGTCTCAAAAAGAATAATTATACATTACATAAGTCTAAATTGAACTTTGTTTTCTTTCAACCTTATATATAATAGTAAAATAGAAAACTAGATAAAAGTGGATCCTCAGGATCAGGGGATCCTGAGGATTTCACAATATATAATCTAATTCTGTCATGAAATAGTATTAGTTTGCCTAGTCTCTCACTGCCTTGGCTACTTCGGACATTGTCTTTCCCTTTTAGGGCCTGGTGCTACTTTGTCAAATGAACGACTATTGACCAATCCATGACTTCTGCACACAAGGATAGTAAAAAGTTAGTTTCCATTACTAGATTTATCTAATTTTTTACGAAGTGCTTTCATACAACTTTAGCTATAACTTCGTTTATTTCAATTCATAAATAGAGATAATCGTGTAATGATAAATAAGAAATAAACAAATTACTGAGGGAAAAATATACCTTTTCTTTGACCCAACATACTCCCCAACTTACCTTGTTTCATGTCCTCATGCAATTAAATAGTTGATGTGTAGTTGAGTTAGGGAGTAGGTAGAATATACCTCCTCCTTATAATGCCTGAAGCCATTTTTCTTCTTTAAGATAGAAAAAGCCTGGGTAACATCTTGATCCTTCAAGGTGTAATCACAACGATACTTATCTGGAGGATACCATATGATTAGAGTCCTATATCGACATCCTATCCATTCAGGTCCCATAGTCAAAATCATATTACTGTATTTATAGAAATGAGAGGAGGCGGCTTTAAATTTTTATATCTAAATGGTTCTCGATTTCGAATAGTAATGTTGGAGGCTTCCCACCTTTGACGAGTTGCACACAAGGCTTCCTCCTTAATCTCTTGGAAGTACTCCTTTCCAGCTTGTATAACATCTATATGGAATGGCCCTATTTGGCATATAACAGCAGCTCGTTTCATGAATTGCTTATGTTTACTTAAGAGTTGTAGTGGTTTGGTTGGTTCCCCTCTCACCCATAGGTCAATTCCTTCTTCAGGCCTCCTAAAAGTATTGTGGGCCTTAGCCCACTTGAGTTGATTAGTAGCGAAAGAGAGAAATGCCTGGAGTTGTACATCCCCTATAAAGGGGCCAGGGTTACTGTTCCTGTCATCTTTCAGAAAGAAATTGTGCATATAAAGCCCACGAAGGAGGCATTGTACCTGATGGTTCTATTCTCTAAAGAATTTGACAAAATATGGGGTGGTTTTGATTTCCATAGGCTTACTAGCCTTAGCAGCTTTGGTTTTCAGTAGGAGGAACCTTTCTAGAAGGTATAGGGCATAATTTGTAGCAGGGGCTCTACATGACAAGGTGTTTGAATAGAGAGAGCAGATGTTTTCCAACTACTCTTTAGCCTTCTCTAATTTCTCCTGTGCTTTCTCAACCTTTTTCTGTTCAGCTCTGAACTGAGAAAATGTTTCATCCTCAGTTATGGTTAGTGCCCCAAATTTTTTCTTTAATTATTGATGTATCTTCAGGGGCACTACCTCCTCCTTGTACTGGGCTAAGTCCTGTTGCGCCATCAATAATTCGTTTTGCAGTGTACTAATAAATGCTTCCTTGATTAAGGGACTATAGACAAGTGTTTCTTCAGTTTGGGTTTTTGCTTCTTGGGTCTCCATGGGATTAGTCTGAACAACAGCTTCAGCTGCCTCTCGAATCATGCAATGACCAATTGGAATGTCCTCTTCAGCATATGTTTGAATAATAGTATCCATGGTGGGGTGGTCCATTTGAGTCTCCCGTGAGAAAACACAGGGGTCCTCGGTTTTCATTTCAGTGTCTTCTACAAGGCACGACTCTGTCTGAGTTTCCTTTGGATAGGCCAAAAGATCCTCAGTTTGGGTCTCAACTTTCCTTCTAGAACAATGTTTTGTTTGTGTGCTTGTGGTCCTTTCTTCTACTTTCAAATTCTTGGCTCTAATGGCCTCCTTTAACCACTCCCTTTGTTGCCCAATTATTAGCTTCTATTTCCTATACTTCTTAAGTACTTTTCTAAGCCTGTCCCTATAGGACTTCTTTATCCTGGGACTTCCAACTGGTGATGGGTTAACTGCATTATCCTCCGGTTCCTGTACAAGTGGTAATGTGTCAACATTAGGGAGGGTTCCATCTGGAATTGTATCTCCTGAGGGAGCTTCACCTTCTAACTCTGTCTTATCATGGATTTCCCTTTCAGGAGATCCCAATACAATAGTGTCCCCTGACTAATTGTCATTCTCTAGGTTTTCTTCTGGGTATGCCTTGTCCTCAGGGTACTTAGAAAAAATAGTGTTACCTGGTTGATTTGCATCTAACAGGGTTTCATCTACAAGGTTTTCTTTAGCTTGGGGGTCCACCGGACCAGTCTCTATTGCTCGATTTCCTCCTTTAGTGACATCTTCTTCATGTATCTCCTCTTCAAGGGGGTTTTCCACAGAAGGAATTGGTTCCCTTTGTTCTTCTACAAAATTAGTGTATGGAAAGCTTTTCTCACGACCAGGGCTATCAACAGGGGTAGACTGGTTGGGGGTGCAATTTTGTTCCTCAACATTCTCGAATTGTTCTTTACCTTCTCCAAATATCCCCATGTTTTCCAATACCCTGGCCACATCCTCCTGATAGTCTTGTAAGGGAGAATTTTATAGACTTGCAGGTGGTGTACGGGATGGTCCAGCCTCATTTGATTGAAGTGGGATGCTTCGCTTAGCTCTCACTCGCACAGACCACCTACGTTTTGCTGGGTTCAGGGGCACGAAGGAATTCTTTCTTTTTAGTGTCTTTCTCAAACCTGGGCTCTTGGCCCTTGTTGCTCCGTTACTGTGTTTTCTAGGGGTGGAGCCAAAGTAAGATTTATAACATTATCCCAAGTTAACTGCTCCTAGGCCAGCCCATTCATAATAATTAATTTAATCAATCGGTGATGACTGATTACTTTGTGTGGGTCCTTAGCTGTCCTAACTCAATAAACGACATCATGTAATAGCGAATTCAAATAAAACAACAAATTAACTAAAATTTTCTCTTTTAAAATGGTTAGAAGTTTCATTTGACCATTAAAGGTAATGTATCTTTGCACGATGATGACCAATTCTTGTCACGATTGCCTTAATGCCAAAGGATGGATCCCTTTTCTTGCTCACACCAGTTGCTCTCCTGGATGCTAGAATACTTCAATCGCATTGTGCCAAAGGACATGTTTTTCTATCCATTTGGTTCCTTTAGACGGAAGTCCAGTGACTTTGGCTATGACTGCTTTAGAAACTTTTATACATCTGCCTCTAACTATGGTTCTACCATTCTGCAAATTCTGTAGAAATTCCAACGTTAGCTCCTCATGAAAATCCTATGACCTATTTGGCTATTGCAGCCATCATGTGCACTTGAGAATCGTATGAGCTTGATCTGATACTATAAGTACTAGAAGTTCATTCCTGATAGCTCATCCTCCCATGGTTGTTGTACCTATAACCGGTTTGCTTGTATGCAATTGTTTTACACTTCCAAACTTCAGAATAGCAACAGAAAACGTTACAATAATTAACAGAGAAATGATGATATTTTGGCAATTAATATCATATTTAGTTAAGGCTTTGGTCCCATCAACCATACTTAACGTAGGATCATGATTTTGCATGCCATCCATAATGGTCGTCGTCCTTACCCCAATCAGAAATACTTGCTAATTATTACTCATTCATAATTATCATTCAGTCCTTCCCCAATAGTTAATTCAAATGTGTAGGAATTTACAGGGTAAGTTCCTTAGACTGAACACCAAAGGACACTGCTCACAAATAGATCATAGATCAATACACTAGTATTTTTGACGTGCTTAAAACCCTCAAAGAGGGAAACAGTCCATGGCCTGAGCCAATGCGGCCACTTCAGGCAATTTATTAATAAAAGAATGAAATTTTACATAAGCTTCTCTCATGAATAGTTAACCTACAAATGAC